>SNQJ01S0153344.1:13596-24674 GCA_010110895.2 Picea sitchensis | reverse complement strand
GTTTATGTAATATGTGGGGATCAAGAACCTCTTGGACTTTCCCCAAGGAGCTCACGTAACTGTTATTCTCCATTAATAAAATGGAAAATAAAATGCTTATCCCCTCAAGCCCCCTCTCTTGTGTAATCATAGCCCCCTATAACTCTAGTCCTTCTCTGTCTAGCAGCCAACAATGTATTTATTATTAATAATGATCAAAAGATTACATTTGTTGGGTACATTGGCCTTTTAATATTTATTTGGGCACTCTGGTCTCTCAGCAGTGTAACAATACATTATTTAATATGGGGGCTCAAAACCTGGGGTGTTACATCCCCTCCCCCTTATTTTGGCACTGTCCTCAGTTCATATACAAAATAGAGATCAAAATCTCAAAATTTATTCAAAAAGTTGTGGGTACTCTGCCCGCATGGAATATTCATGCTCCCAGGTAGAATCTTCAGGACCGTAGCAGGTCCACTAAACTTTTACCAGCTCTATAACTCAATTCCTGAGCATTTTGACTTTTCTGTCCAATACCCGCACTGGCTAGACCTAAAAGTCTCCCTCTGTCTCTACCTGAATCAGATGTCAATCAATAACATGGTTAGGATCATGTACATATTTCTTTATCAAAGATACATGAAATGCATTATTCACATTCATGGAAGCAGGCAATGCAAGCATGTATGCAATTGGCCCTATTTTGTCCAATATTTCAAATGGACTACAGAATCTGGCTGCCATCTTTGTACAACTACCCAATTTCAAGGAGATTTTCTTGGGCTTCACTTTCAGAAGAACATGCTTCCCTACTTTAAATTCTCTAGTTGTCCTGTTCTTATCTGCATAAAATTTATGTCTATCCTGAGATGCCTTTAAATTCTTCTTGATCTTAACCATCTGGTCTTCCATATCCTTGAACAACTCTGACCCAAGTACCACTCTATCTGTTGGGTTGTCCCATCTCACTGGAGTATTGCATTTCCTACCATACAAGGCTTCAAATAGGCTCATTCTCAATGAAGCTTGATACCCATTATTATATGCAAACTCAACCAAGTGCAAGTAATCTTCCCACTTAGATGGCTTATCCATCACATACATTCTCAACATATCTTCAATTATTCGGTTTACCCTCTCTGTTTTCCCATCTGACTGTGGATGGTATGTTGTGCTAAAGTTTAGATTTGTACCAAATCCTTTAAACAATCCCCTCCATAAATTGGAGGTAGACTTTGTATCTCTGTCTGAGACAATTGTCCTAGGTATCCCATGCAACCTAGCAATCTCCCTCATGTAAATTTCTACAATATTAGTCGTTGTATGTGTTTTTTTTACAGGAACAAAATGAACATCCTTTGTTAATTTGTCAACCAATACCATGATTTAATCACGTTGTCTTGTTGTCCTGGGTAATTTAGTTATGAAATCAATGGTTATCACTTCCCATTTCTTCTCTGGGACTATTAATGGATGCAACAAACCCGTTGGGTGCCTATGCTCACCCTTCACCTTCTGATATTCCATACATCGAGCGATGTAATCAACAACATCATTTTTCATTCCTGGCCAAAAGAATTGGCTTATTACTATTGTAATCGTTTTCTGGTAACCGAGATGTCCAGCATAAGGAACATCATGCATTTCCTTCAACACCAAATTCCTCAGTTCTTCGGAACTAGGATGTAACAACCCTAGTTAAATGATTGCTTAAGGTTTATCAAGTATAATTAATTAAATAATTAATTGTCCTAATATATTTTAGTTAAACAATGATTATTTATTAATAATATTAATTAATTATTAATTGTTTATATCTGTTGATTAATTAATTAATTAATTAATTAACTCCTTAAAGGTTTGGGTAATGAATTAAGAGCTTAATAATTTTTATTTATTTATTATAAAACTTTACGTATGCAGGGGGATGAAGCATTAAGTGGAGGGATAAGGTAGTAAATGGAGGGATAAGGTGGGTGGCATTAAATGAAGGAGGAGGCGGTGAATGGGGAAGGATATGAGGGGGCAGAGGCCTTCGGGAGATCATTATGAAATTTTGGGGAGAGGAGCATTATTGCAGGAGAAGGACTGTATTTTCTTTTGGGTATTTTTTTTCTAGTTTTGGAGTTTGGGTGGATTGTTACAGGGGTCCACCAGGTTGCTGGGATTTTTGGGCTCGGGGGCCAGGAATCCTCACGGAATCCTGGAGCTAGGGAGCCGGATAGGCTCTGTTCCTAGCTGGCAAGGAGGAAGATTCGGTTTTGGGCAGAGTCTAGGCAGAGCAGCAGAGAGGACAACTAGAGATCGAGAATTTAGCATCAGACATAGGTATTTTTATTTATGTATTCTCATGAATATGTGATGTTATGTGGTTGTTACGTAAGCTTATTTACATGCTGTTAATAAATCTAATTTATGCTGAATAATAAATGATTATAGGTTATGATTAAATTGTACAGGATATAATATGTTTTTATTCATTATTTTAGCTTGTGTTTTATAATGCTCTGTGGGGACAGAGACCTTACATAGGAACATAGATTCTATTCTTATGCATAAGTAATCCATCTTCCTTTATATCATACTCCTTTATTTTCTGTTGTACATCTCCTTGCTGTAATATTTCCTTTACCTGTAGGTCATGTTGATCTGTAAGAAGATCATCTAAAATTCTTCTCTTCAAGTCTGACTGATGCATACTGACAGCAGTAGCATGCATGAAATGCACTCTTCTACTAAGTGCATCGACAACTTTATTCTCTTTTCCTTTGATATTTTGATATCGAGGTCATATTCACTTAAAAATTCCATCCATATTGTTTCCCTGACATTCAAGGTCGATTGTTCAAAAACATACTTCAGGCCAATGTGGTCTATCCTTAATTCAAATCTCTTCCCCATGAGATAATGCCTCCACATCTTCAAAGCATGGAGAATGGCAGCAAGCTCCAAGTCATGTGTGGCATAGTTCCTCTAATGTTCCTTAAGATTTCTAGATTCATAACCAATGACATGTCCATTTTGCGTGAGGAATCCCCTAAGTCCTTCCTTACATGCATATGTACATACCACAAAACTTTCATTTGGGTCAGCAATCTTTAACACAGGTGCACTAGTAAGTAATTCCTTCAACAAATTAAAATTCTCTTCACACTTAGGTGTCCATTCAAATTTAGTTCCCTTATTTTGCAAAGAAGTGATGGGATGAGCAATCTTAGAGAACCCTACTATGAACCTCTATAGTAACCAGATAATGCCATAAAAGATATGACTTCTGACACATTTCTGGGTGTTGGCCATCCTCTAATGGATTCAATCTTCTCTAGATCTATTGCTATGCCCTGCTATGAAATAATGTGTCCCAAGTAATGGATCTGCTTTTGATAAAAATAACACTTACTCAGCTTGGCATACAACTGATTTCTCGACACTTGAAATCCCAATCTTAAGTGATGTTCATGCTCCTCTTCAAACTTAGAATAGACAAGCATGTCATCCAAGAATACTATGACAAAATTATCCAAATAATTTTTGAATATGTCATTCATTAAGCACATAAAGATAGTTGGTGCATTGGTCAGTCCAAATGGAACCACTACAAATTCATAATGTCCATACCTGGATCTAAAGGTTGTCTTATGAATGTCTTCTTCCTTGACTCCTACCTGATGGTATCCTGACCTTAGGTTAATCTTTGAAAATACCTTTGCTCCTCTTAGTTGATCAAAGAGGTCATCAATTCTGGGTAGAGGATACTTGTTCTTTACAATATACTTATTTAGTTGTCGAAAGTCAAAACATAGCCTCAAGGTTCCATCCTTCTTTTTGACAAAAATTACTAGTGCTCCCCAAGGTGAAACACTTGGACATATGTACCCTTTCTTCAACAATTCCTCCAACTTCATTTGTAATTCTTTTAACTCTGGCGTGTTCATTTTGTAAGGTGTTTTTGACACTGGGGAAGATCCTGGCACTAAATCAATTGAGAAAACTATCTCCCTTCTTGGTGGAAGCCCTGTTATTTATTGGAATACATATTCAAATTCATGTAGTACCTAGAAATCTTCAAGGCTTGGCCCCTTTATATTTTTTGTCTCTTCCTCGTGAGTTGCATACAATTGACAACCTTTTCTAAAACATTTCTTCAGTTGTAAGGCTGAGATCTCCCTTATAGAGTTTCGTCTTGGAACTCCTTTCACATTGTTCTGTTTTCCATCTCTATGAAGACATGTAAGTGCCTTTCTATGACAATCTAGGATAACATGATGATTTTTGAACCAATCCATTCCAATTAGAATATCATAAGACCCCAAGGGTATGATATTCATATCAACACTAGTATTCACACCATTAAGACTTATGGAACAACTTCTAACCATATCATGGATTCTCCTTTTGGTTCCAGTGGCTAANTCATCAATTCTGGGTAGAGGATACTTGTTCTTTACAATATACTTATTTAGTTGTCGAAAGTCAAAACATAGCCTCAAGGTTCCATCCTTCTTTTTGACAAAAATTACTAGTGCTCCCCAAGGTGAAACACTTGGACATATGTACCCTTTCTTCAACAATTCCTCCAACTTCATTTGTAATTCTTTTAACTCTGGCGTGTTCATTTTGTAAGGTGTTTTTGACACTGGGGAAGATCCTGGCACTAAATCAATTGAGAAAACTATCTCCCTTCTTGGTGGAAGCCCTGTTATTTATTGGAATACATATTCAAATTCATGTAGTACCTAGAAATCTTCAAGGCTTGGCCCCTTTATATTTTTTGTCTCTTCCTCGTGAGTTGCATACAATTGACAACCTTTTCTAAAACATTTCTTCAGTTGTAAGGCTGAGATCTCCCTTATAGAGTTTCGTCTTGGAACTCCTTTCACATTGTTCTGTTTTCCATCTCTATGAAGACATGTAAGTGCCTTTCTATGACAATCTAGGATAACATGATGATTTTTGAACCAATCCATTCCAATTAGAATATCATAAGACCCCAAGGGTATGATATTCATATCAACACTAGTATTCACACCATTAAGACTTATGGAACAACTTCTAACCATATCATGGATTCTCCTTTTGGTTCCAGTGGCTAACTGAACCAAACTTGATTTTCCAAGATTACTTTTCTCCAAATGTAATCTATCCATTATTTTAGGATCAATGTAGCAATGACTTGCTCCTGAATCAATTAAAATAGCAACAGGTTGATTTATGATCTTACCTTCCACCTCGATCATATTGGACTGGTATTTCGCTTGTCAATCATCTAAGGCTGCATAAATCCTTCCCATATATTCGACTGTTGTAGCCTCTTGGACATTGTGCATGGTATTTACTCTGTCCTTTCTATGTGGGAAATCCTTGTACATGTGATCTTCCTTGCATCCCCAACATTGGATTGGTGGTTTTCCCCTTTTTACCAAGGAGTCTTCTTTCTTGGATTCACCCTTAGCATATTGATCTTAATGATTTCTATTAGGCTCATTCCTATTGAAGGGAGGTTTGAGTCCTTTCCTCCTCTGATCAGACTTCTCATTCTGTTATAACCCTAAATTTCTCTACATATGCATACCTGGAAGTTGGCCCTCTTACCTGCAATTTTTTCCAAGCCATCACTGAGTTGCTCTTCTAAAAAACCCATTTTTTGAATATGTACGTGCCCTGCACCAATACTTCCTACGTACATATGCTTGTTGCACCACTATAGCCTGCGTACATATGCATGTTGCACCACTACAACCCATGTATACTTGCAAAAGTTGCATGGAATTCGTTGAGATTACGGGCTATTAGGTAGTTTCCCAACTAATCCACTGCCTATAGCCCATCACCCAACCGAATAACCATCCTTTTGTCATATAAAAGGAGGTTTCGGGGTCTCATTCTACATCTAGACATAAGAACAGTGAAACTCTGCCCATTTCACATCCCCTCCTTGCCCCAAGCATTTGAAGCCTTGTTGTGAGAATTGCCTTAGAATTCCTCAGTTTTCCCTTTTTCCTCCATAAGAACCCATTCAATTTCCCGAGAAGAAGGTTGAGAGGAGAAAGATACATGGAGGTGCACTTGGAGCTTGGTGAAGAGGATCCCAAACCAGGTTCGAGGAGCAGTAGACAACTTTGGTTGTAAGTGATCATTATATTATCAATAAAAGAAGTACTTTTCCTGTCCCAAAACATGATGTGTTGAATGCTTGCATTTGTTTTATGTTTTTATTCTAACATCTAACCCTTATTTATGTATGAAATGTATGCTTGTAGCTTTCTGTTTGTCTATCTTTGAATGCAGGCCATCCTTGGGAGGAGGTTTGCATTCAACGAAGCCTTCAAGCGCGAGAGGATCTTCATCGGACGCAGAGTAAAGGTACAATTACCTCATCCTTCTCATTTTACTTTTCTTGCATAAGTCTGGGGTATGTTTGAGGTAGTTAGAAAAGTAGGATAATTTTAAACGATTATTGATCTGCCTACATTATAAACCCTGGTGTAGCAATAAGGGGTTTTTTCCCACTAGAAGAACTGGCGACCATACTTCGGAAGCCTCTAGGGTTTTAGGGGATTTTTTGGGTGTTTGATTGGTTTTATTACCTTTTGAGTTTCTGTGAGTCTGTTGAGTCTTTTAAGGGATTCTGGTCACCTGTTGGTGCCATATCAATTCTCCCTGCCATGGTAGACTATCTCTTCTTTTTCTTTTTTTCGAGAAATACAGAGGTGTACGCAGCCTGCTGCGGGACAACACGCACACATACATGCCCTGATTTGTATACAACCCACGTACATACGTAGGCTTCTTAAGCATCAATAGCGTACCTGTGCCAAGATTTTTTTTTTTAAGAAGAGGCAGTTAACCTCTTCCCTGATTGAAGTATTACTTCTCAGGGTTTCTTGATTAAGTGCAGTGTCTCTGGTTTTTACAGTCATAACTTGGGTTAGATGTCAGTTTGCTTGTTTTTTTAAAATATTTATTATGTTTAATTCTGAAAGGGTTTTAGGCGAGTCTTTGAGTTTGTTGATCAACCTGTTTGGTGTCTTTAGTGACTCCCTGTGATCCGCAGTGGGCTAGAGGTCAGTTTTAGTCTTGTCTAGTGTTTCCTTTACCCCCTTTCATTTTCTTTAAAGAAAAGAAAAAAAGATTTATTTCAAGTTCTTTCTTGTTTGAAGCATTTACAAAAAAAAACGAATTTTTTTTTTCATTTCTTAGTTTGGTAAAGTAGTTGGAGTTAGTTATCTTACTTGTTAGGAAAAAGAGTTCAATTTTTAAGTTCTTTATTGATTTCTTAGAACATTAAGTAGCTCGTAGTCGAGAAAAATTTCTTTTTAGGTCTTCCTTTGAAAGATATTGAAAAGAGTTAGTTATGAAAAGTTGGTTTGAAGAGTTAGTTACAAATCTTTATTGCTAACTAGAAGTAATTTTTCTTTCAGTTTCGTTTACTTCTTTTCTCTTCGTCTCTCATACACATCACTAGTTTCACTGCCATATCCTTTGAGTTAAAACAAGCCATTTTTTTTGTTTGTTAATTTGGACGAACCTGTTGGCTGCGGGATTAACCTGTGGCTTGAGAAACCACGACTCAGGGGCATCTAAGCAGTCAAAATCACCCGGGGATCGCACCTGGCCTGAGCCACACCAACCCTTAAAATGGTTGGATTTTTTGTCTCCGCAAGTTTTGAACCGGTGACTTTAACAACACGGAGTGGCTTAACAACACACTCTTTCACCGACTGTCCTACACCTTGAGGATGTTAAAACAACCCATTTAAAATGAACGCTAATTGAAATTAATTAGACTTATATGTTTGTAGGGTAAATCAACTAGTTTAGGGAAGAGCCTTGAATTAGGTTGGAGAGGAAACTCTTCAAGGATTATAAAAAAACATTGGAGTTAGAGCTAGGGAGTGTAAAAATTCAATGACATGAAAGTTATTCGGGACCCCCCTCTAACACAGGGGCTAAACATGAGGTCACGTGAGGAAATTTAGTGGAGATAACCCCTCCAAAATCGAACCAAACGTAGTGGGGAACACATATTGAGGATCTGTCGTGGGATATTGTCATTTGCATTTTCCTATAGAGCTTTGTAGACCTTGAATCCATTTGAGATCCTCAGTTGTCTTCCAGACCACTTTATTTTGATACCCTTGGTAGGTTTCAGACTTGTTATCCTACTCATTGCGTTCCACCCAACTATCGATTGTACCTGCCTGGTGACTATTTGCAAGATGGCAACTTAGTTGCCTTTATTCTAGGGACTTACACATGTGACTGTCGGGGTATACCACGGTACCTAGGGTGATTTTGTGTTCAAGTTTCACTTGCACTGATAAGTTTCTCTAGTGTTGGTTGGTGTAACTGTTCTTCCAACTAGATAGTGGTTTTCTTGGTTTATCTTGTAGGAACGTTTCTAGTCTGTGCTTGGTTTTAAACGTTAGTTAAAGCCTTACTGTGTCGTTGATATTTTCACAAAGTGGAAGATCAAGAGCTCTGTCGCTTGCGAAGGCTTTAGGGCCTATCATCGGTTACATTGGAGCCACCATCACCACCATTACAGCGAAGACTTGACCAACAAGGGTCATTTGAGGCGACTAAGTCGTAGGAGACTGTGCCTGAGCCATCCTCGAGAGGAGATTGCTCGAATCTGTAGGAACTCGTTGTTTCTGAATTTGGAGCGAAATCTCTAGAGCCATCCAACCCTCCGATCACTGACTTGTCAACGTGAATCTTGGTACAAGTTGTCCCTCCTAGGGTAACACATCACGAGCATCAGATAGTCTTGCAAGCAGCTATGGAAGCAAATGTTTCTACTTCATCAGGGAGTCATCATACTCCCTCAATGACTACCACCACTGGGTGCATTCCGCCTCCTAACCCACCTTCGTTGGTCCGAACCACAATGGTATCAACCACCTCTACTTTAGGCAGTGGTCTGATGCCATCAGCGATGACGACCATGGATCCGTTCACACAGAGTGCAACGGGCCCTCCATTTTCATATGGTATGCCCGTCTTTGATAGGAACTTCGTCCTTACCTAATCCACCCTACATACCATGGGTATGGGGGAAGGGAGCTGAAATTATCCCTTACAAGGGTCCATGGGGGGAACCTCAGCCTCCTATAATGCTATCCCTTACGGTGGAGGTCATATACCTCCTCCGTCCCCCTCGCTTGGTGGTGCTTTCCAGCCACACGTCGAGCTGAACATGAACTACAACTTGTTTGGAGAAGGCAATCTAGGACTATCTTCCTACACCATGCTGGTGGGATCCATGTCATTCTCTTTTTCCGGCGTGTTTGGTAATAACGCTTTTTGGTCAGCTTTCGTCTCAGTCGGGGGAAACCCTAGTTTTGGACAATAGAATCTTGTGTAGGGTACTATTCCTACACAGGGGGCAAGTACATGAGTTTTATCCTCACAAGGACTTTGGAATCCTTGGAAGGTATTAGTTCCCTCGTCAGATATGCCAACTAGGGGCAACCCCTTCCATGGTCAATGGAACCCCGGGCAAGGCTCAGTACCTATGCCCGTCGGATCGGCAGGGGGCAACCCCTTCCAGAATATTTGGAACACAATGCAAGAATAAATCCTCACCCAAACTTCGACATCCAATTATTGGAATCAGCCGATGATGTCCCAACAAACACATTTTCTTTATGTTGGTCAAGGCCATGGTGTCTACCAAAACCCTGGTCAGTAGCCCAAATTTTCCTGGCAATCTGGTGCCAGTCAAACTCCAGGATCCTTTTTTCCTGTACATAGTACCTAGCCCAAACTACCGTTTATGGAAACGTTACACTTGCCAGACTTGTCAAGGTTGCTTAATGACCCGATTTGTCATGATCTATGTTAGCCCCCCATGCTGACTAAGTTTTCATCGGACATTCTGAAATTCGAAGGCAAGCCTGGCGAAGACCCGGGTGATCACATGACAACTTTCCATCTATGGTTCTCGTCAAAATCGTTGGGAGATGAATCCATACTGTTGCGCTTGTTTCAAGGCACTCTTATCGGGGGTGCTGTGAAATGGTACATCGAGCTCGACCACTTAAGATACTCTTACTTTAGTGATTTGGAGATGGTTTTTTTGAACCATTTCCAACTACCCATGAGATATGATGCCGGCACTGAATTGCTGGCCAACTTTGAGCAGATGAAGGTCTATCATATCTCTGATCACATCCAAGAATGGTGGAGTCGAAAGAGTTTGATTAAGGTATAGGTCCCACTGGCTTTCCTACTGGAGTGGTTCCTCAAGTCTTTGGTACCTCAGCTATCCAAGGACGTCGCAACTTCGGGAGTGTTTTCAGAGGAGGAGGTGATAATGAGAGCGCAACAACTTGAACTAATATACTCTCAGTCTAGCTTACTTTATGATATTTTTCTAGATGTGCCATGGTCAATGCTTGATAAGGATAGAAAAAAGTCTGTACCACATGCCGATGGTATAGTTGGTTCAGCACAAACGAAGTCCATTGATCAGCTGTCAAATCAATTGCAAAAAATTTTGATATAGCAGACAACGACCAGCTAGACCTCCGGTTCGGTTATTCCCCCTACCCAATCGTTGGATTTACATAGTGTGCAGTCGACGAACCTGAAGGCCAACCAATAGCCTGACGGAAAGAAAAAACAAGGAAACAAGAAGGGTAAGGGGGATAAGAAACCCAACAAGAATGTTGGCGGGGGAAACACAAAGAAGATAAAGTTGAAGTATTCGTGTAACCTTTGCATGTAGGACCATCCAACTCACCCGTTCCATTGAATTACGGAGGCCCAGAAGTTATTGGTGCAACAACAGCCTCTTGTGTTAACGAACCCATTTCCACATGGGAAAAATATGACTCAAGCCTCTTTGAGCGCGGATGGGGGGAGTCAAGGACCCCCCGCGTCTTCTAGTAATCCCTCGGTCGCAAATGTTTATATGATGAAAGGTGACACTTACATAACAACTAGCGCACACGATTACGAAATGCCAGAATCTGCCGAAAAGGGTAAATAAGTCGTAAACCCATCTATTCCCCTCTATATTGAGAAGACGATGGGAGAAACAATGGCACACATACCGAAAGGGGAGTTCAAGAAAGCTTCTCATAATCCGA
>SNQJ01S0153343.1:0-22776 GCA_010110895.2 Picea sitchensis | reverse complement strand
CACCTCCAAATGTTTGAGAAAATCATTTGCCTTCTTTCGGAAGGAACTAAATTTTGTGATGTTTCCCAGGCTTCAGTAACTAGTTGCATTATTTTGTTGATGTTATTCTCTATAAGGGCTCTGAGCATGCAAGGAGGGTAGATGATACTTTCATCTTGGCTGCAGTGGTAGCAGGCATGGTTTTTGCTAAAGGACTGGAAAATTCTGGGGTGGCAATGAAAGCCTGCTCAAATTCGTTGAGGTGGTCTTTCAGTCTGGCATTTTCCGCTTCAATTCCTCCAATGGAATCATGAAGAGCATCACCGGTTACTTGGTGAAATAGGGAGATTTGGGACAACCACATTTCCCTAAAGTTAATCTCTGTGAGAGATTTTTCTTTCATGTTTGTTACATCTCTCTTTTCAATGACCATACTTTTAGATTGGTTGTAAAAAACAACGCTCTGGAATACGAAGGATTCATCTTCATCAAAAAATTTGGTCTCATCTATTTCCACTGCGGATGACCCAATTTTGTGCATGTGCTCAGTTTCAATTTCAAGTTGCACCTGTTCACTTTCAATTTTGGGTTCTTCGACCTGCCCTGCATTATTTTTCTCTTCTTCATTAGTGGAATTTTGTGAGAACTATAAAGTTTTATGCGAGGAGGGTTCTTATCTCCTCCTCCGTTCGAAGATTTATGGGTTGCTTTCTTATTGGGGTGGGCCATTGAAGCAATGATACGTGATGTCGTGCTCTTGGGAGTGTTGGCGGGGGATTGGGAATTCTTCTCACCATATATTTTTCCCTGTTGTCTGTACAATTCAGTCGCGCTTTGCAATGTCTCTGCATCGCAATCGCCAAAAGCAGGATTATTGTTGTCACTATCACTGTCTTCAGTCAGGTGTCTATGGATAAAAGAGTTGTTAAAGCCAACTGCCAGTAAATGTTCTTGAAAAATCCCATTAGGGTCGAACCCTTTTATCCTTTCAGCATACATTAGGTTCAATTTCTTGAAATGGCTGGAAAATTTGTCAATTTTGTTGATGTTTTTGCACACGAAGTCTCTAACTTTCCAAGGCAGAGGAATGAACTGGTTTTTTTCTTGTCATGGAAAAAATGCAACCAGTGGTTATATTGCCTTGTTATTTCTACAACAAACATATTGTTCGTGATGTGGCATGGAAGGAAAGTAGGATTTTCCTTAGAGACAAAGACCATGAGTACACTATGATTTTCCTTTTGTTCAAGTGTGCCCTTCCTGTTCAAAAACTTGGTTGCCTGGCCAGACATCCACGGAGCATCCTTCCCTAACAATAAATCTTTGAAAACTGAGACAAAGCCATTAAAAACTTCATAAAAACAATGGGAGGCCTTGTGCCTCCACAGGGCCTGGTACCAGAATGTTACTAGGTCGAATCCATAGTTTATTTTATTGGATAAAGAAAGTTTTGGAAACGGACAGCAATGCACTATTGCGAAAATCAAGTAGGATGACATATAAAATTTATTCGATTCTTTGAATCGTGACAACTGGGAACATATCTCAATGGAAATTAGCTTCCCCCAATAGAAAATGAATTGTTCCTTGAATGTGAAGTACAAAATATAAATAATTATATGGGAAATGTTTGTCGTGGATGCATGTCCCGTTATTCCTGTAAACAACCAAGCAATTTCCCGGAATGGATTTCTAAAGGAACTTACCTGAAACTTTGTGATATCTTCGGGAACTGTTGTCGGGTCTTCGAGGAACTCAGCTAAGATTCCCAACCCGTTATCATTTTTTTCTAGGAACTACTTGCAGTCTTGTCATTTGAACATCAATGTTAATGGCTCTAGCAATTTTAACATCTTGTGGAAGATCTGAGGTGACAAAGAAACAGGAGAATGGTTGCTCAGTGGAATAATTATTTGGCTTGGAATATATTTTTCGGCGCACCAAGAGACCACCTCCTTACAGTCAAAAACCTCAGGGACGCAGCCTGCATGAGCGATTCCAGAGGTCCAAATCACTTCGTTCTGGGCGGAATGGGAAGAATAGTAAAAGTATGCCCTAGACCACTGGAATTTATGGTATTGATGTCCAAAGATATTTACTATATCTCCACAAAATTGTTGTCAACCTATTGCCATAAGTCTATATAAGAACGTTTGTTTGCTCCATACGATGAATGAAATGAAAAGTTGGAAGGGATAACATAACCCTACCCAAATCTTAGTCCAATGCATGTGAATGGGAGATCTCCTCGAGACTTTCGTTCATTAATGACAACTTGGACGACTGTTGCATCATGCGTTGTTAACATTAAAAACTAGTAATTGCATACATAGAACTGAGAACATGGCAGATACGACAATGAGTGATTAAGCATTGTAGATTTATCGAGTGGGCCAACACGACGACACGTGTTTGAGATAAACAATCGGAAGGGAAAATATAACTCTCCACAGATCTTAGTTTAATGCGTAATAATGGGAGATCTCCTTGAGCGTTTCTCTCATTAATGACAATGTTGACAGTTCCTGCATCATCAACTATTACCATGAAAGGTTTCTAATTGTATACTAAGAAAGTACGGAGGTTGCGGGTGTGGGAAAAAGAAGCTTCAAAATAGGGTTACAAGGTACAACCGTTGGAGGTGAGGGTGTGAGGGTCAAATTATATGTCTCGAAACTTTTTGAGTGCAATACACGTAACACCGAAGAGGGTATGATAGGACAGTCCAGAGGGAAATTTGTATATCACTAGTAAGAGCATAACTAATGTATATCAGGAAAGACAGGAAGTTAGTAGGGATGGAAGGCAGCGACAGATACTTTGAAACATTTGTGAGCCGTGGTAGAGTGAATTTTGCGAGTTTGAGGAGTCCGTGGTGGAATTGTAGATCATGAAATTTTTGAGTGCACGATGTATAACACGGAACAAGAATCAATAGAGTTTGAAAGTGTCAACCCGACAACCGCGGCCATAAAATTGGCTAAGTATGGAAGGAACAACGGTCGGTCGGATTCATCATGTGAGGATATAGATGAAGATGAAGATATGTCAGCCCGCCAATGTTGGAACCCGCGAAAGCGACTAAGTATATAACCACAAAGCGATAATACATGGGAAGAAGAAAAGACAAAAATGACTAAAGAGTTTGTGGTGGAATTGTTGGTTAATTTGAATACTAAGGGATGGTTGGTTGTCTCGACTTTTGCTTATTAATGACGTTTTTTTTACGCTTGTTGCATGATATCGTTCTAGTATTAAACCTTTGGTGTTGCATATTTGGAAAGAAGTACGAGGATGGGCAGAACATGAAATGATGACTAGGACTTGGAGTTTTTGTGAACCCGTGAACGTGAGGATCCAAAATACGGTCACAAGGTTTCCCCAGAGGATGTAAGGCCCCGACGGCCAAATTGTATAGTTCAAAACATTTGAATGCATAATGTGTAACACGGAAGAGGGGACGATGTCAAAGCCCGATAGTCAATTTGTATATGGCAGAGCAACGAGCGCCAATTCTTTCGTACCAATGTGTCCAGTTGTCACTAGTAAGAGCATAGTTAATGTATATCAGGAAGGACGCAAAGTTGGTGGGGATGGAAGGTAGCGACACATACTTTGAATGAAGTTAATGTATACGAGGAAACTGCGGTGGAATTGTAGATCACATATTTTTTGAGTGCAAGATGTATATAATGGAACAATAAACAGCCGAGTTCGTAAGCGCCAACCCGTCAACTGCGGCCAAAAAATTGGCTAAGTATGGAAAGGAACAACAGTCGGTCGGATTCGTCATGTGAGGATATAGATGGAGATGAATACATGTCAGCCCTCCAACCATGGAACCGGATATCATAGAAAGGTGACTAAGTATATATCCAGAAAGCAATAACGGGCGGGAAGAAGAAAAGGCAAGTTCGTATGCGCCAACCCGGCAACCACAGCCATAAAATTGACTAAGTATGGAAGGGAATAGCAGTCATTCGGATTCGTCATGTGAAGATATAGATGGAGATGAAGATATTTCATCTCACCAACCCTGCAACCGCCAATCATAGAAAGACGACTAAGTATAAAACCAGAAAGCGATAATGGATGGGAAAAAGAAAAGGGGAAAAGGGATAAGTATCTAACAGTCGAAAAACCTTTTTTTTTCATTTATTAATGGCGTTGTTTTCGAACCCCTATTGGGTTCTCACTTGTAAAAGCATAAATTGCATATCATTGAAGTTCTTTGTCTCCAATATGTATATGACGGAACAGGGGACATAGGTGTTGGATACCGCAAACCCAGGGTCTGGTGTCCAGATAATTGGCTAAGTATTGGCGAAGATAAAGGTTTGATATCTATTTCAATAGTATTCATACTAATATGTATTAATGGAGAAAGTTTTGATATTTATTTGAATATTATTTTGAAGGATGGTCTTCGGTTCGCAAATTTCGTTGAAACCACGGAAGTTTTGTCTGCAAGATGTATATAACGCAACAATAAACATGAATTTTCATTGTGGTTTCAATGAGATAAACTCCTTATCATCTATTCATCTTGTATTCCTTGCAATGACATAAGAAAATGTCGACTTTCCATAAACATTAATATCTAAATTTAATTTAATTTAATAAAAAATTGGTGTAATTTAAGTAATTAAGGCAGCTTCAGTCGTTCCTTTATTAATGCCGAGGTTTTTGAACCCCTGGCGAGTTATCACTAGTTAAAGAATAAATTGTAGATCACGGAAGCTCTTTGGCTGTAATATGTATATGACGGAACATGGAACATAGTTGTTCAATACCACAAACCCGGGACCCGGTGGCCAGATAATTGCCTAAGTTTTGCCCAAGAGGAAGTTTTTATATTTATTCCAATAGTACTCATATTAGTATATATGCACAGATATTATCAAATAGAAGAAGCTACAATATATGCAAGATATTGAACAAGAACATGGCGTCAACACTTGAGCTGCCTTATTGTAAGTCGTTAATTCATTCTATTTACAGGCCCTGAAGAATGAAAGCAGGACGAGTCCTCCAATTTCTTTCTTTAAGTATAGGGTCGACGCCACATAAGTATGGTCTATGACAAATTATTCTTCAATGTAAAATGTAAGCAACGAATAGAGTAGCCTTTATTTAAATTGAAGTAGTGGGAAGCAGAAAGAAAAGCTTGTCGTCCATGTTTAACGACACACGGGGAAAAAAGGTAGAAAATAAAATGAAAAGCAATACCAGAGATTGGAAAACACTATTAAAAAAAAAACGCAATTATTCTATATTCAAATAAGATGGGTTACAAAATACAGCTGAGATTATTTTCCACAATGATTGTGATTTGTCTTGTCCCCGACCAATAAAAAATATGTGCATTGATGAAGCTTGTTGACAGTTTTCTTGAGGATCAAATCCTTTATTCATAAAAAATGAGTTGAATATCAATTTTGGGTCTTGGACTTAATTGGTGTTGCCAACTAGATCTATCCCGGTTTTTTGAATAGCTTGTTTCTTCCAGATATGGCCTGCTTGCATTGGTTGGTTATTCAACATTCCATTCTTTTTCAAGTATTAATTTCTCTCTACCGTCGAAAACTAGGGGTTTAAGGTGATTTTCTTGTAATGTTCTTGACCATTGACATCTGAGACAACTTAGAAATGTGATTCGGGCCCAATTCAAATTCGAGGGAGTCGTTTTATGTGACATCAACTATGGGACAGGAAAACAATTCGAGTATGTTGTGACTGTTATTCTCCCTGTATTTGATCATCTGTTTGGTTGAAAATCCTTCCTGAATATTTGTATGTTGAACTTCTTTGTTTTATTAGAGTAAATTGGAAGGAATGTCAAACCCAGCTGCAAAATGTTATTATGTTGAAGTACATGACTTCTTACAGGTCTGGAAAGTGTATCAAATGTTGCATAACGCATCAGCACAACTCTGGCAAGTGTATCAAATGTTGCAGATCGCATCAAAATATATCTTTCGTCATAGTGGTGGCATATATGGAGGCCCACAAAAAGGTTTGGAATGTTCGGAGGTGACGCCAAATATGTGGAGTCTGTAACTACATCCAGAGGAAAGCAAACAAACTTTGACAAAGAAAATGGCTTTCTATCAAGTTGGTTACCACACCCAGAAGTAGCTCAACAAACTTTGAAATAGAAACTTTTGTAGTTATAATATGTCGTTTTATCCACCCATAAAGTTTTTGTTACCCACCTCTGGTTACATTCGCAAATGGAATAATGTTTTGCGTCATTCACGAACATCATAGACCATTTTTCAAGCTACAATAAGTGCGATGCCCCCGAGGAAGACAGATTCTTGTGCGATCTGCAGAACTCGATACACTTGCCAAATCTGTGTTGTTGGAAGAAACTATATACTTCAATGAAGAAGTATTTTGCACATGACCTGAAAATCCATTACAACTCCTAGCAAGAAAACAAATAAGATCAACAAACAAATCTCTAGGGAGGCTTTTCAACCAACCAAAGCATCGAATACAGGGAGAACACCGACCAGAAGATACTTGTTCTTTTTTTTTCCTCCTCTCTGATTTTTTGTTGGATAACAGAGTTTTTTTTTTTACTCAAAGTTCACGTCACATAAAACCAGTCTCTCTTCTTTCATTTGGGCCTCAATCGCATCTTTAAGTTGTCTTACATGTCCATGACCAGGAACATTATAACAAAGGCACCCTAAAGCACAACTCTTTGATGATAGAGAGAAATGGCAATAAGTATTTAAAAGAAACTCTGGATGATATTCCGTAGATTTTGTGTTAATTCGTTTTAATGACATATGTTCTCGATATTTTCGCTTATTAATGCCAATCTTTTTGAATATGTACGTTGAATAGTGACTAATAGCACGTATTAACACTCCCATATCCAAGCATATTCTCAAATCTTACATCTAAGATATGCACAATATTAAAGAGGGACATGATGTCAAAGCCTCTGTGGGTGACACGTTCGTGGACTATGCTGAAGCCTTTAAGAAAACTAAAAGAACCATTTTTTTTTATTTTTTTTTTCGCAAATTCAAAATGCAGGCAAAATAAATTACTAGATCCCATAATATTCACCTGTCTATTTATTTTAATGGGAGATGTACTCGATCTTTCAGCTTATTAAAGCCAATCTTTTTGAACCTATCTGGTCGGTTGTGACTTTTGAAAGAATAATTAATGTCTATTAGGAAGGGCGGAAGGTAGTGGGGATGGAGGGGAGCAATAACTGATTTTAAATTTTCTGAACCTGGAAAGGCGTCAACCTACCAAACTTTGAAAACTCGACTAAGTATGGAAAGGTAGGTAGGATAGACAAACTCATCGTAGGCAGAGGCACGATTGCGAGTTTGAGGAGTGTGGGGTCGAATTGTAGAGCACGAAAGTTCTGGGTGCAAGATGTATACACTGAACATGACCTGCCATAGATTGATAGCATCTATCCATGAAGTCGCGTCCATAAAACTGGCTAAGTATGCAACCGAACGACAGTTGGTCGTAATGACCACATAAACGTGAGAAACTATAGAACCAAAAATGCAGTTTACAAGACGGGAAAAAAAGGGTGAGAACAACTATATCACTCACACAGAAAAACATACTCTCATAACTATGAAACCATAGTAAGACATAAACCATGGAAAAAACAACCAAACTTTTAAAACTTGACTAAGTATGGAAAGGTAGGTAGGATAGACAAACTCGTCGTAGGAAGAGGCATGGTTGCTAATTCGAGGAGTGTGGGGTTGAATTGTAGAGCATGGAAGTTCTGGGTGCAAGATGTATACATCGAACACGAGCTGCCATAGTTCGATAGCACCTATCCGCGAAGCCGCGTCCATAAAAATGGCTAAGTATGCAACCGAACGACAGTCAGTCGGAATGACCACAGAAACGTGAGAAACTATACAACCATAAACATCGTTTAAAAGAGGAAAAAAAAGGGAGAGAACAACTATATCTCTCACACAACAAAACTTACTATCATAACTATGAAACCATAGTAAGACATAAACCATGGAAAAACATCGCCAGCTATGAAATATAGTTTGAGGCCGACAAACTCTGGTTCAACGCATAAGAGATGCAATTTACATCGACTGCAATTTTTTTGTATGTTATTTTATCTTAATAGTATTTTATGGAGAGTCAACTACAAAACAATGTAACAAGAGATCCAACTGCGAATGCAGCGCCCCAACATTGCAAACCCTAGCTAAACAAGAACAAGCAACAAATAACAACCTAGTTAAGAAGCACCAAAAGGCCCAATTGCAGCTGCAGGACCCCAACCCTTCAAAGTCGAATCAAACAAAAATAAATAGGATACAACGAACAAAGAAGTAAGCAACAACCAACCCACCAGAAATGACGTAGTTCCAATCGCGGTTGCAGAACCCCAAACGTGAAAACTACAAAAAGACGAACAGGAAAACAAGAACAACAACAACATGCAAATAAGAAATCAGTGGAGATGCAAAAAGAAAGCATGAACCAGCAAACCAGCAATGCTGCTAAAGCATATAAAAAAAAATCGGAAGAAAATGTATTGTAACAAGCCTTCTAAGTAAACATTCAATGCTGCCAAGCCTGTTAGGTAAACATTTAAGTCTGTCAGAAATGCTCTGTAAACATTTAAGAAAAAAATTCAATGCGGTAGGTCTCTGACGTACCCCAAAAAAATTATTATAATTTATGTAACAATAGTTCAAACACTAGAGAATGTATTCGAAGGCCAAACTTTGGATATGCTAACATATCAAACATTGCCATAAATTTAGGTAGCAGAAAATGCTAAGACAAACATTCGAACTAATTCTAGCATTAATCCACATTCAACAAATACATACAAAAAATATATGATTCAAAAATACCGTACATGATAAAAAAGTATGGATATGTTAACATATCAAACATTGGGAATAGTGAAGCCGACAATAAGACCTCCAACCTGTTATCCAATCAAATCACTACATATATGGTACTTTTTAGTATATAAAAATCAATGGTTTTAGTTCCCTAGCTCCAACAACAGATATTATGCAAATATTTGTGGTCAAAGGACAAACTAATATGAAGTCAACGAATTATCGATCGCTATAGTCCCTCTATGCCTACGGCAGGGACTAATAAATAAGTTGGAATAATTTAGTTGTGGGCGTGGAAGTTTGAATGTAAACAAGTGCAATAGTATTAGAGATGCACGTGATGTAACAGAGATGCGGTAATAACGATGTCTCTATTGCTATGCGGTAATAGAAGGATAGCCAACAATGATTAAAATAGTAGGCAAACAATTGGACATTGACAAGAAATGTTACCTTCAGTCTTAGTTCATAGAGTCGGCTTCAAAAGGAAGGTCTTGCAGGATTGCAAGTCTTTCTTTAGTTTTGGGAACAATTCGATGGTACTTATGATCTGCTACGGCATGTGGACAATTGTGAAGTGCACTCAGAATAGAGGTATGGGGATTTTGAGCTTGCTTAAGTCATGCCTAATATCAAAGGGAGAAAACATCGAAACCAAGAAGTACTACTTTGAATGGGACTGACTCAACACTCATTAGGCTATCTTAGATGAGGGGGACCTAGTTAAGAAGATGAAGTAGAAGTTGCACAGTCCTGATTATGAGTTAGGCACACTCACCCACCAGGACCACACTAGGCCTAAAACATGTAGGCATAGAAAACCTCCAATCCTTTAACATTAAGGAATTATGTCATAATTGTTGACCAAACATAAGTTCCATGTATGCACATGATCCTCTTCTGCAACCAACAAAATCATTCCCATAATCCTCATGGAGAATCTCGGGTTGACAGAAATTGGCTTTGAAGGACTAATTAACCGTCTAGGATATTTGTTTTCACCGAGGCAATCATAGAGTGAGCCTGCATGGCGAAGGTTCCAACCTCTCAATCACGTGCAACGTGTTGGAAGATTGAAAATTCAATCATATATTTAAAGAATCTACGCACATGAATCATATTTTTGAATAATCAAATAGAAATGTTATTATTGTTGAGTTAAAGTCAACATAAATTTGAATTGAAAATTTCTACGAGTTGGTAAGACAAATACAAATTATGATTAATAATAGCTATCAACTCCAACCATAGGTACAAAATTGTCAAATATATTAAGAAAAAATAAAAATAAATTGACAACATGGAGATGAGCGACCTGAATGTGCAGTTGTTCATGACAAGTGGTTCCTCGCATCACAGGTGTTGGTCTTGAGATCCTAATTTCCATGGTTCTACAACATGACAAGAAGCGATGATTTTTAGGAATAGCCAAATTGGTAAGAGAAAAAAGAATTAAAAAAATTATAATGTTGAAACTTGGTTTGTTAAAGAAATGATGAGTGGAAGCACAAGTGCCATATGTACATGGCTCACCTACTAGATGAACTCACAATAAGACAGAGCCAAGGAAATAAAGTGGCAATACGGAGTAGCAATCCATGTGGCAATATGGAGTAGCAAAACCTGCACTAGACTCACTAACAATGTGGCAACCCAAAGGGGAGCGGGAGGAAGGGGAATAGTTATCGTGACCATCATCAAGACAAAGTTCGAACCCTAAACCTTGGATGATCATTATGACACAAAAAGAAGCTTTCAGAAAAGATGAAGAATAACAGAAGGACTCTGCACAACAGTTACAAAAGAACCAGTTTACCTAATCCATTTATTTCTCTGGTTCAAGCTCTACCATTGCATGTCGACGTTTATTCTTCATCATCGAAGGATGCACTATTAATAAGGTGATGCTTTTGTTTCCCTTTATTGGCTTCCAATTAGAACCAGATTGCCTTCATGCATAAGGTGGTATTTATCAAAATAAACGGGCGGTGGAGATAAAATATCCACTTAGTTGCAAAATATGAAGATCTAATCCATGGATTTAAGTTTTCATTGGCCAAGGGTGTGGAGCAATTAGTCATCATGGGTGACTTTGAGCCTGTGTTTCTGGTGTCCTTAATACACCATGATTTTCTAGAGACCCGTGAAGGAAGTAAATCCACCTGCAATTGAAAGGATTTTGCAAGCTCTACCTTTGCATGTCGACATTGATTCTTCGTCATCGAAGGACACACTATTAAGAAGGTGATTCTTATGTTTCCCTTTATTGGCTTCCAATTAGAACCAGATATAGCCTATCTATCCAAATTGTCTTCGAGAATGTAACAAAAAATTAAATTTAACTGTTTCTTTTTTAATCAGAGTGTCGAAGGTTGCCTGTTTTGATGCCCGGAGACAAGATGCCGAAATTTTTAGACATGTGGATCGTTCTTAGATACCCAAACCTGTCACAAACCCACATGTTCAACCCTTATCTCTTCTTGCACATGGCTTCATTGTCACTCCATGAGAGATTAGTGTTGACATGCATTTCAGGATCTCCATAACCTCTAATGACTGGACATATATGTCTTAACACAGTGTTTTGAGCAGATTATATCACAACTTGAGTATATGGATCTAAGAGCTAGAGGGCCAAATAAACTAAATATACAGTTTTTTTAAAGAATTACAATGGCATTTGAAAAATTGGACATTTGAAATCGCTCTTCAGTTTAAACTAAAACCAAAGAGCAGGTTTGTTTCAAAGCACAGAGAAACAATGATAACATTTAACTCAAATTCAATCTTAATACATTCTTGCCATTCATGGGGTGGAATCGATATTTTCTCATTGTTGCAATGTCCATTGTGAGTCAGGACAATTGTAGTTCAACTTGCATTTTACAAGCACATGCAGGTAAACCAGTTTAAGAATTCATTTGGTCAAGTTCACGTATGGATCAAGGATACATTCATTTTTTATACCGCAGAGAGGGAGCCAACCAGGTTCGACAATTGATTTCACTGGTAAGCACGAAGAACCATGAAATTTAGTGTATGTTCATTGAATGGTTAATGAAGCACGCGACGAATAAAAATTAAGTGTCAAGGAAATAACAAGTAAAACATGGTGTGCTCTCTGAAAATTCTTTTAGCACTTACCTGTCTTCATTGGATTTTGTACCAGGTGCAAGGATTTACTTCAGGGGCGAGGTCTCTAGCTCAAGTTCAGAATAGCCCAACTGTGCTAGGGAAAATTGTAGGAAGAAAAAGGATTCCATATTATGCAAGGAAACATTCATTTTTCCAATTCCAAGGTAAGATTGAATTGTCCTTTGTTGGTGAATCTGCATCCAACATCACACAGGATCAACACTAAGCATGCTAAGCCTGTATCAAGATTATTTTTTATCCATAGGAAAGAATAGAAGATTGCATTGTATATGGTCCACAAGCAATAATAGAAGATACATTGTAGTGGGGATACTATGAAATATTCATATCTATTTGTACCACTGGTACACCTAATGCCTTTTTTGTTCTCCAGATGCACGTCATTCCAAGGACGGAGTTCTTTAATAGAACTATAACTATAACATGTTGGAGCCATAAGGATCTGTGAGTGTATCAAAATCAGAAAACACGGACAAACTACACACCTGGACCTTCTTCTAAATGAGCTTTACATATTCAACAACCTCATTTAGCATGTATGCAGTATTTGTTTGTTGCATTGAGTCCAGAAGTTAAAAGGCATAATTATTAATGAGCTACAAATTGTAATAACTTTCATTCACCTACAATCTAGGAATAACACATTCAGAATAATATGCTTCAATTTTCTTACTTTTTCCATGTTTGGTACAAACTCATGTAATTTTCTTATTCGATCACTTCTACATGTTCTTTGCACTTGCAAATATGCAATCATAGTTATGGCCTAGATCTATGAGAAAATACTTTAAAAAAACACCAAATATTATGACATCTACAAAATAAATTCCCAAGAAAAAATAAATCCTAAAGCAACCTTCAAGTACTAACCCTCTCTGCAATACTTTTGGGATGTGTTGCACAACCTCGCTTTGCTCTAATCCTACAAGGAACGGATTCTTCCATTGATTAGCTCCCCCTGAACCCATTATAATGAGAAGGACGACAACACGAAGGTTGGGAAGCAGGGTTGCTTATGTATTACCGGTTCGACTCTAGCCCTGGGCTGGTCTAGCAGTCGGTGGACAGATTGATATTGATAGTCGTCAACCGTTTCTTTAGCAGAACAAATAGCTCAGAAGCAAGCACTCAATCTTCTTTCGAATTCTTCTCGACAGTGGCAGGAGTTAGCGACGGTGGCAGGACTTAGCAAGTTCAACCCCTGTCACAATGCTAGGAAGAAATAAATAGGCCATGTGCCTGCATGCATGTAGGTGGTGGAGACAGTGGCCATATTTGTCAAACATTGAAATTTGGGAGGAAGATCAAGCACTCATCATCTTCGTCATACATTTTTGGGTGCATTGAAAACTTAGAACTTAGGTTAAAATTTAGAACAAATAAATTGCATGCAAATCATCATCCAAATCATAAGTTAAAAGCAAGGATTGGGATTGTATTTTTACATTGGGAGGAGTGAAGCCTCCAATAGGACTTTCATTGTTAGAGCATATGGATATACCAAATGTATTAAAAGTCAACGTCAAACTAATTGACGATCAACATCGTATTGAACGCTAGAGTCTCTTCTTGCCTTCGGTTGAGACTAATAAAATAAATAATGAATAAATATATATAAGTAAATTTTAACATAACGCATAACAATGTTTTGCATTATGTGGAAGTTTGGTATATTGTTTTTTAAAACAATGTATAAGATAGAAAATAAAATGAATAATATCTCGTTTCATTAAACTTAATGTATTGATTATGATTATAAAACAATGTATAAGATATAAAACAAAATGAATAATATTTATTTTTCATTAAAATTAATATTAATGTATTATATGATTATGTAATTATAATCACAATTGTCAAATTCATTAAAATTAATGTATTAATTATGATTATAAAACAATGTATAACATAGAAAATAAAATGAATAATATTTATTTTTCATTAAAATTAATGTATTGATTATGATTATATTATTATGTAATTATAATCACAATTGTCATATTTTTTTAATAAACCTTTTAAAGATAATAATGGCAATAAAGGTTTACCCTTTAAATTGTATTTTTATAATTTTTGTTTTTTTCTCAACCTATCTATTTACAAAATTAATAATAAAAAAGAAGGTGACATGTAGGGTGTGAGTTTAAGTGGAGCTACTTAGAATTCTTTAGCCACATATTTAGGGTATGCTTTGTCAATCTTAATATTATGGTGTGTTAGTTCTTCTTACTCAATTTTTAGTATTCTAGAAGTATAATTGACTTTTTATTAAGCAATTATGATGTTTTCTTTCATTTTGTATCGTTTACAAATGGCTTTATCTTTTACACAATACACTAGTTGGATTAAAAATGTTGGATTTTGGTGCGGTTTGATTGCTTATGGTCTATTGCTTTTTACACAATACACTAGTTGGATTAAAAATGTTGGATTTTGGTGCGGTTTGATTGCTTATGGTCTATTGCTTGCTTGAGTATATTTATATTAGCATCTAATTAGTTTTTAACTTAATTTGAAACACTAAACTATTTACTAAAATATGTTTTTTCCTTATCTTTATTTTTAATTATATCACTTTACGATGAAATTAACTTTGTATAATTAATTGATTTTATTTGAGCCATATATGATAAAGTTATACCACCTATTCCTTTTATTAATATTCCTTTGAAGGTGAATGTACAATTACTGATTTTCTTTAGAATTATCAAACTTAATCTTAGTATTGGGAGTAAGTGGAGATGGATTGTTATTTTTCGAAAATAAGATTGTTCATAGATTGAACTTGTTTTTGATTACATATAATCCTTACCTTATATAATCCCTTATTTTCAGTACTAAATTCTTTAACTTCTCACTGTGTATTTATTATACTTTTTTAATTGATGTAAAATGGCAATTTCATAAAATTTAATGAATCTGGTTAGATAATATTAATATCAAAATATTGATGTCCTCGAGGTGTAGGACAGTCGGTGACGGAGTTTGTTGTTAAGGCACTATGTGATGTTAAAGTCACCGGTTTGAAACCTGCGGGGACAAAAAATCCAGGCATGTTAAGGGTTGGGGTGGCTCAGGCCGGGTGATTTTGATAGCTTAGATGCCCCTAAGTTGTGGTTTCTCAGCCACAGGCTAGTCTCGTAAGTCACAGACAAACTATATCATATATTTCTTAATTTCTCTATTATGTATATAAATTTTTTATTATGTATTTTAATGTAAAGTAGATATTTCTTTATATTTAATGGGATGACCATATCATATAGTTGGTATTTTATATTTATATATAACAGTCTACATACAAAGTTAAAATTTAGGTATTATATCTTATATCATTATTACAATAAAGGGTTGTGGTATTTTATTTTTATGTTTGTATGGTAGGAAAATTATGTTTGGGACAATCTTTTTTTTGACATCTTATGCTTCTCTTTTTGTGTTGTTCTACATCCAAGATTGAATCGCATTTATGTTTTTTTCTTTTTTTATACATCCCTTTTGTATTCTTCTACATCCCAATTTGTGTCTCAATGTGTATATAACGTCCTTAATTTCACTCAAACATCATTTTTTACATCCTAGTTTGCATTCTTATTTACATCTCATATTGATATTCATGTCGAGAGATTTCCACTAACCTATTGTATGCCCAAATCTTAGTCCTTGTGTAGGATTTATGGTCCCAGAAGCTAACTATCTCGTTTCCAACTTGACGCATCTAACCCTTGTCATTCTAGCTTCTAATTTCTTAACATTTTTGTCTTTACCTTTATACTACAATTTATCATAAGTAGAGGCGTCAAATTATTGTCATGGTTGGGGCTTAGCAAGTAGATCAAAATAGTTCCATACATCTTTTCTTAGATATTTCTACCACTATGTATGCACATTGTTTATGGCATATTGGTTATTGTGCATCACTTATGAGTGTCGCTTAAGTGCATCACTTTATATGGTGCATTGCTTAAGCTTGTTTTTTATAGTGCATGAGTGGGATGCTTATGTGTATTGCTTGTGTACATGTATTAGTGCTTAAGCTCATCATTAAAGTGTGTCACCTAAGGTGAATCACTTATTTGTATCACTTGCATGATTTGTTTATAAGAATTGCTTATGTGTTGCTAGTTATGGTGCATCGCCTATGTGTGTCAGTTAAGATGGTGCATCATCACTTGTGTGTGTTGCTTGAGTGCGTCACTTAAGTGTGTCATTTATGGTGCATTGATTATGTATCTCACTTTTATGCATCTATTATGGTGCATAGCTTATGTGTCATTGACCATAGTGCATCACGTATTTGTTCCTAGTTATGGCACATTGCTTATGTGTGTTGCTCAATATGGTGTGATGTAAATTATGTGCTTCACTAGAGTGCATCACTTAAGGGTCTCAACACTTAAGTGCATTTCTTATGTGTGTTGCTTATGGTACATTGATTATGCATGTCACTTAAGTGCATCACTTATGGCACATCTCTTAAGTGTGTCACTTACCATGGTGCATCTCTAAAGTGCACCATTTGTGTTGTGTGAGAGGGTTGCTTATGTGTACATTACTTATGGTGTGTTACTTATGTGTGTCGCTTAAGTACAACACTTGTGTTTGGACCTTTTGAAAATCATGGGGAAAGTGTATTCATCTTTCCATGTTGTATAATTTATTAAGATCTTTTCAATCAGCTATTGTGTGCCTTAATCAAAGTTTAGAGTGTAAAGTTATGGTCCCTAGGAGTTGATATGTCATTCCAACTATTTAATTTACATTATAACATAAATACTAATACCCTGCCACTTACAAATTAAAGTAGTGGGGTAATCGTTGAGTCACTAGGTTAGCAAGTAATAGGTCAAGAGTTCACATCCCACTTGAAAATGGTAAGCATGGCACTAGAAATAAGATGCATGACATTGAAATCGGACATGCAACATTTTTTTCTATCTCAACTTCCATCTTAATTTGCATCCCAAGAGATCCAAATTGAGACACAATGGTTAATTAGGATGAAAAAAAAGACATGGATTAGGACACTAGGATTAGTCGAGATGCAAATTGATATGCAAGGACTCAAGATAAGATATAACTTTAGTCACAATGAAACAAAATGTAACGATGCAATGTGTGACACCAATATGATGTAAAAAAAAACTCAACACACAAATCAAAACACAAAAACAACTCAAGCACAAATTGAAATGTAATTACATAATTATGGAACCATTTGAAATACAAATATAAATGAAAGGGAATCATTAACTACACGATGCTATGTAAAAAGGGAGACAAATATAACACATGATTAAAAAAATAAACACAAATGAAACATAAAAAAAAAAATGCAACTAAAACCCTCAAATGTATTCATTTTTACAACCTTAATTATTTTTTAACTACGCAACCTTTAAAATAAAATATAAAACATTACAAACTTGTTTTATAATCATAAATATTTTTTTATTATAACCCTCTAATTCTAACAATATATTAAAAAAAAGTCAATGAGAAACAAAAAGATGTTTTCCAAGACTATAATGGGAAGGGAGGAGTGGCATTTTTGATAAGTTATCATTAAAATATAAAGCATTACAACCTTGTTTTATAACCATAAATATTTTTTTATTATAACCCTCTAATTCTAATAATATATTAAAAAAATCAATAAAATCCAAAAAAATGTTTTCCAAAACTATAGTGGGGCATTTTTATATGTTATCATCAAAATATAAAACATTACACCCTTGTTTTATAACCAAAAATGTTTTTTTATTATAACCCTCTAATTCTAACAATATATTAAAAAAATGACATTTTTATAAGTTATCATCAAAATATAAAACATTACAACCTCGTTTTATAACCAAAAATATTTTTTTATTATAACCCTCTAATTCTAACAATATATTAAAAAATTCAATGAAAAACAAAAAGATGTTTTCCAAAACTATAGTGGGAAGGCAAACAGAAGGAGGAGTAGCACTTTTGATAAGTTGTCATTAAGATTATCATTTGCTTATGCTTAGGCAAACACTTTATAATGCCCCACCACATGGTAGCCCTCGTGTAAGGTGGTGATCAGGGAGACCCCACCAAGTTCTCAAAAGGTGAAAAAGCGAGATTCGAAGGTGGTGAAGAGAGAGACCCTACCAAATTCTCATAAGGTTGAAAAGCGAGATAGTGTGTTCCAGAATCAATGGAACCCAAGTCCCAACAATGACTAACCCTTCTTTGAGAGATAAATATGAATTTAATTATTTTAATAGGGCCAAGGAGGATTCTTCCATGTTAATATTTATAAATATTTTATGATGTTGTTTACGAAAAAAATTGCTTAAATTGTTCATACCTAGGCTTTATGTACCAAGGGGGTGGTGAGTTCCACGAGTGGGACCATAGCGAAGAAAATATTACTTACACACCGTGTTACTCCAAGAGGGATTGACATGGGGTTTACCCACATGGGGTATATTTTCTAGGCAAGAGGGATTGACATGGGGTTTATCCACATACTTGTAGTTTAATATTGTTGATAACTTTATGGTTCAAAGTATTTGGAAGGCGTAGAAAGCCATTAAACTACTCTCGACACATCTCTTTATTAGTCCCTGCCCTTCGGGCTAGGGACTTATAGGAAGCCATTAAACTATTCTCGACACATCTCTTTATTAGTCCCTGCCCTTCGGGCTAGGGACTTATAGTAATTGGTTTTTTATGAGTTTATTAGTATTTGCATACATATCAATAAATTTAATCAAAGTTTTAAGACTTTCATACAATTTTTGATCTCGCATTTATATTTTTGTCTTAACTTTTAAGTTGGAGGTTTTATTTGGCTTCATATCGAAGCGAGTGGCTTCACAGCGGTTTCAAACTTTAGGAAATGAGGTGCTTGAAACTTAATAAATAAGATAGGTTGAGGCAAGGTGAATTAATGCTAACTTTCAAGTTAGCATTAATTCCAAACATTTTCAAACATTAAATGTTTAATGTTGTCCCGATGCATAATTGATACCATAACCCTGTATCTCTCGAAGCTCTCTAAGCTACCAAATGCCCTCCCACTTGATCACTTGCATGTTGCATGTTGTTGTCAGCACTATAACTTCCCCTTCCCCTCCCAGTTTCTCTTCGTAGTTTTCTTCCCCCTCTCATTTCTCTTCTCACATGAAGACTTGTATTATGAGACTTGTATTATGCCCATACTCACTATTATGTCCATACGTAGCCAAGAGAGCTTCGCATTAAACAACCTTCTCTCCACCTACAATATGAGAGAGATTTGCATTACGCAACCTTCATTCCACCTGCAATATGTAGTTTTATTCCCCCTTCCCATTTCTCTGACATGAAGACTTGTATTATGCCCATACGCATCCTTTAGTACACCTGAAACAATTTAAAATATGATCAATGTCACCAAAAGCTTCGCATTCTAGTTGAAGGAATGAATCTTACCAAGAAGAAGCTACGTAGCGAGCTACATAAAGAGCAAATCCAAACACTGATACAATACAAGATCGAGTAGTTTATCAAGTCGGTGAAGCAGTTGAATAAGGCAAGTCATAAGTCAGAGAACCTCACCTTGGAGTCAGGCAAGTCATAAGGCAAGTGTAGGCAAGAAGAAGCTATTGCATTATCATTGTAGCCAAGAAGACCCTATTTCATTGTGTACTGTGACTTATGCAAAATAGAAGGTGAAGGTGAGTATAATCAAATTTAAACTAGCACTCAATTTTACAGTAATTTTAACAGGTAGGAATACGATATATTTGTATATTTGTTACTAGACCCTCATTCATGTAAGGTTCAGTGAGGCTCAACAATTTAAGAGCAACTTAAGAACCTAAGAATCGTTCTTCTACTATAGGTCCAAGAAGAGAGAGAGGTGTTCTTCAGATTTCTTATAGCACATCTCAGCAAGGTTCCTGAAATGCTTAAATACAGACAGATGTGCTAGTGCTCACTTAACAAATCATAAGTAGTAAATGGAGTCTAACCTGGTGAACTCGGAAGGTGAAACGAACCCCCTGGAACATTAGGAATTCTTGTGTAACCTCCTTCTCAAAGTCTCCCATCAAGTCAACTTCTACAACTAGTCTTTTCATGTACATTCTTGCCAGCTTAACCGAAGAAAATTTTATCTGCTTAAAATACATGTATCAACTAAACCAAGATGAAATAAGCACCATTTTAGCCTGCCTGAAGTTGTAATAACCTGTCACTCTTATAAATTGTTGCTTCAAATATTTGTATCAGTGGCATTTCAAATTAAAATTATGCAAGTAAACAGAAAATGCAACCATTTTTTCTTTAATTTGGGACTTCAACTAAAATCCCCCCACTATAATTGTTTCTTGAGGCAAAGAAGAGTTGCAAAATGATTGTTGACACTACATGAATAACCTTTCAAGACACAATAAAGCGGCACTTCCAAAATACTATAGGTCCAAGAAGAGAGAGAGAGAGGTGTAAAGCCCTTCTTCCACTAAGCTTCCTCACAGTATCAAATTCCCAAATGGTCCTTCATTATCTTCTTCCTTGTTCTTTTCACCGTCTAGCAAGCTCTCCTGCTTCCTGGAATAATATATATTGGTCAATCCATCCATTACTATGAAAGCGGTCAGACATCAATGGTATATGAGTGCACCCGTTAACAAGGTTGATGTAAATGTGCGTCAGACATCACTGGTATCTAAGTGCACTCGTTAACAAGGTTGATGAAAATGTCCTGCTTCTTGGAATAATCTATCCAAATTAAGGGAAAACTAGCTTGAAAACCCCAAGTCCTGTCTTTGTGCCCACCTTGGTCTCTCATGCATTTTTCATAATGACCCTTGCCTCAGCAGTAATTTGAATCACTCGTCATTTCTTTCCAGTTGGCTGGGGTTTTCATGAAAATCCATTGAAATCTCCATCAAAAAGTTAGCTAATGCAATTGGAAAAATACAATCGACTATAAATAACTCACTTCCCTAATGTTTCTTCCATAAAATAACCGCTGCCTCTACTGGTTCATAAGAAGACGAAATACTAGTTGGTTGCGCACTCGACATCATCTTGCATCGCGGTCGAGTGTCCCTAGTCCGTCGCTTTTGAAATTATTGGTGATGCTTTAACTGCGGGTGGTGGCTCATATGAAGGCTATGGCTCTGTAATTATAAAAAGAAAACATCTATATAAAAAAAAGATCAAATTTGATTAGACAACATTTGAACACAACAATCTGGACTTATCAACGCTAATATCAGAATCCCTTATTGCTTTCTCAACGTTGGAGTCCCTTGCTTGTAGTATTCTGAAATAAACACACTCCATCGAGAAACGATGAAGTAGCTAGTAAGAAACACGTACACCCTGAGCTTTGAAGTTGCAACAGGGCTGTTACAACATCTCCTTGCCTGCATGATCTCGTGAGAAGACTATTTCCTTAGATTAACTTCATGCCTTCCATGTGTCCATTTGCAAAGAACACATGTCAAGGTCTTGTCATGTGTCCGCTTGCAAAGAACAACACCAATATTCCTCCTTTCCTTAAAGGGCGAGTAGGCAGTAACTCGGGATGAACAAATTAAGATAAAACAAAGAATGTCGTCCTCCATTCAAAAACGATAATTTGACAATTTGTACGGGCAACGCGGTGACAGTTTTATCGACACACAATTCCACGATATTCACAACAAGATTTACAAAACTCTATACATGCATTCACGCGTTGATATAAAAGAGGCACAAATATCTCGAGCGTAAGCATGTATATTCCAGATTCATCGAAATTGTTGAACAAGTCGAAGTTATAGGTGTCATGACAAGTTTCATTATATATATATATATATATATATATATATATTCGCGATCGCTTCTATATACATGAATAACTAGACCAAGAAAATCCAATCATTTATAAAATCAACACGCATTATTTTAATTTTGAGTATTTCAAGTTTGAAGAGGGATTAAATATTTCGATAACTTCTCTCATGTGTAACGCCTTTTAATACTCTGAAATGTCACTTAAAAAAATTGTTTTTAAATATTGTTGGAATTAAAAATGAATCTAAACAAATTAGACCAGTGCACAGTTATAAAGAATGTTTAATATTTTTGGAATTAAAAATGAATGTAAACAACTTACTACAATATGTAATTATAAATAATGTGAGGCTGAAAATCTCTCTCAAAATGATTTGAATATGTGTACAATAATCTAGCTTAGTATACTGCAGTGCTTGTAAATCAGCAATATATATTGTTTCTTATTGGCTAGAGCTTAAATACTCGGTACAGGTTGAATATTACATATTCAACCTATGACAGATTATAGTGTCGACTTTGATTAGCAGCTCTTGACTCTTCTAAGCTCTTTTACAGCATGATGTTTATGTACCATTATTTTATCAGGATATTTGTTTTGCTCTAGGTGAAATAAGCAGCTCAGGATATTTGTTTTATATGCAGTAGTTATCAGCCTCATAAGCTAGTAAATCCGACGTTGAAAACATTATTTCTTCATGGTATTTGTTTTAATTACTATGTAATATAGTTACCTGAAACATGCAGTTAATATCAGGGTGTTTTGTTGCCGCTAGTACAATGATACGGTTAATACCAGGGTTCTTTGTTGTCGCTAGTACAATGATAGCATAGCATTAGAGCGGTGTACTCCTTGGTGTTACTAAGAGTGTAATCACATGGCTATTTCTTACTAGAAACTGGCCTATACTCAACAATTAAATACAAACTCCTTCCACTTAATGTAATGCAGGGACTTGTT
>SNQJ01S0153340.1:21778-32367 GCA_010110895.2 Picea sitchensis | reverse complement strand
CCTTGGTATATATAGGAGACTAGGAGGTATAATTACAACTAATGGCCTAAAGCCGACACAAATAAAATAACATTACTAATATAATATGCCCCAATTAAGGGGTAATGAGCCAATATTAGGGCTTAACACAAGCTGTGGAGGAGGGGGAGCTATTTTGAGGAGATGGGGATGTCAAGGTAGTTGAAAGAATTCCAAGTAGTGGTGTCGGTGAAATTGAGGATTATAGAGATAGCCTACATTTCTTGTTGAGGAACATTCCTCCCAAGGTTGTTGTATATTCATCCAATGATGCTTTGAATATTCATTCTAAAATAGTTGATCCCCCTCCTAACATGATGGTATCATCCACAAATTGGGAGTTGTTTATTCTTTTGAATCCTTGAGTGATTTTGATCCGAGGGATGAGTTTGGATTCTCTATCTTTCTCCAGCTCCCTGTTGAAGGCTTCGACCATGAGCATGTAAAGGATGGGGGAGAGGGGAAAACCTTTTTTAAGTCCTCTAGAAATTTGGAAGAATGGGGTGGGCCTCTCATTTACAAGTGGGGAAATCCAGGGGAAACGAATGCAAGCATGGATCCAATATAGGAAGAGGCCATTGAAACCAATCCTAGAGAGAACTACCAGAAGGAAGTTGTGTCTGACCCTTTCAAAGGAATTTTCCATATCAAGTTTAATGGCCATGCCTTTCTCTTTTCTAAATTGACTTGAGTGAATAGCCTCTTGTACCAAAATAATATTATCAACAATTTGTCTCTTTTCAATGAAACCTCCTTGAGTTGGGGAGATGAGGAAGGGGAGTAAGGGATTTATTCTGTTGGAAAGGATTTTGGAGAAAATTTTGTAGGAAATGTTGCAGAGGGAGATGGGTCTAAATATTCTAAAGGATGAGGGGTTGGAGTATTTAGGGATAAGGGCCAAGAAGGTGGAATTCATTCTCCCTCCTATCAAGGAATTTATATGGATTTATTTGATAATTCTAATCAAGTCTTTACGAATGGTCCCCCAACATTTTTGTTAGAAGTGGATCGAAAACCCATCTCGTCCCAGAGATTTGTCTGGGTTCATTGATTTTATGACATTCCAAACCTCTTCTTTCGATATGATCTTTCAAAGTTGTTTATTTTCTTCAAGTTTTAGGAGAAGGGGAATTGTGTCGAGCATTTTTTCTAAGGAATCAAGTTTATAAGTGGGTTTCTTCTTGTAGATGGATTCAACTGTTGAGAGACTACTCTTTTTATTTGATTATAATATGTAATCAAGAAATCATCCTTAGTGGTGATTTTGGATACTCTGTTTCTCCAAATTTTGATCTTATCTTGTCTATGGAAAAAAATAGTATTTTTGTCCCCTGCTTGAAGCCAAAGGCTTATTTATTTTAGTCTCCACTATTCTTCTTCAATTTTCAGAGTTGACATATAAGTTTTGGAAGTGATTCTCTCTTTTTCCGGTGTAGATGGATCTGCAGGCTCCACTTCCAATTTCTCTCTTAGACTGTCCATATTTTTTTCCAGTTGCATTTTGGATTGGTCTAAGTCGATCAGTTTGGATTTGATCCAGATTTTAAAAGCTTATTTGAGTTTACTAATTTTTTTCTCCCATATATATATGGGAGAGCCGATAATCCATTGGTTCCATGTCGAGTCAACAATGGAAAGGGAGGAGGGGTCAAGAATCCAATGCAGTTTAAAGAAGAAGTGGATTGGTCCAAGATTAAGAGGCTCAGTAAGAAGAAGGGATATAGGTTGGTGGTTGGATCCATCCCAAGAGAGGATGGAGGATACAGGGATAAGAGGGGAGATGAGGAGAGGGACACTAAGGAAAAATATATCCAGCCTAGGCGTGATATGGGTGGAGCCAGATCTATTATTGGACCAGGTAAATGTTCCATTGGTGGGATTAATGTCTAAAATATCCCAAGAGGAGGAGAAGTATTCCATAAGCTCCCTGCAGGGATCTTAGACTAAATTTCCTCCTATTTTTTCTTTTTTTCATAAAGTGGTATTAAAATCCCCCGTTGCTATAAGATTCAAACCTCTTACCCCATCAGAGAGTGATAAGAGGGAGTTCCAACACTAGAGTTTCTCTTGGGGGGTGCAAGGCATGTAAATATTGAGAATCTCGATAGACATACATGAGGGGATGTGTGTTATATTGAGCAACATCCAATTAGGTGACTCCTTCGCGTAATTGATGTTAAATACTTGTGGATCCCATAGTCTAAAAATGCCTCTGGACGTCCCTGCTACACTGATGGCTTTGATATTTTTTTATTTTCCATATTAGTTCTGTGATTTTCAAAACTTCCTCTTCTTGCTTCTTAGTCTCCTAGAGAAGGAGGAGGTGAGGTTTTTCGGATTTGATGAGATGTCAAACCATTTATAATTTGTATTTCAAGCTCAGTCCTCTACAGTTCCATGATAGGGATTTTATCATTTAGAATGTGATTTGGGGTTGCCTCCTTTCAAGGTGACTGGGCCATTTTGATTTCGATGGGATCTGGTTTCTTTCTTTAGCATTTCTTCCATAGTTTTTTTCTTTCCCAATTATTTTTCTTAATTCACTAGTTCTTCTCTTTTATGGTTGTTGGGTTTAAGGCCTGGTTTTCATGGGTGGGGTGTAATATCCTCAAATTTTATAATATTGAATTCTAAGTGAACTTTGAAATAAACTTCCATTTTTGGAAAAAATCGGATTTGGAAATTATTTTCCATTTATGGAAAATACGAATTTGGAATTTAGATTGTTGTAATTAATTATTTGATGACTGTTGGGAAAAGATTTGACTTTCCCAACTAGCCTCTTTTATTTTGACACATGTGTAAGACAAAATTTTAATAAATTAAATGCTGGAATACAAATGGAACAACCAGGTTAAAAATATCTGACCATGACTCCATGAGTGGGGAACATGTTTGAGTTACCTCAAGGCTGATTTTTACAAGTGGCGGAATTGGAATCTAACCACTAGCAACCCCTAAAAATCAGTGATTTCTAAACTTGTGAATTTCCCCAAGGAGGGAAGGAAATACCTAGGGACAAGGATGCATATTTTAACAACATATGGAGGAGGCAAGACGCTACTTAGTATGTTGGGGAAAAGAAAACTATTTTTTGTCATGAACATGGTTATTGTGAGGCAAAGGATTTTTCTGATCTATGGATGGTGACTATAGCTAAGGAGGATCATTCAGTTTTCCCCTATGGATTCATGGTCATGCTAGGAGGTGAGAAGGACAAGTGAACTTGGTTGTTTTGTTCTATGGTTGGGTGGAATGTGGTTGTTCCATTTGTATTCCAACATCAGGTTTCAGATATGTATCTTAGCTTGTATATCATTGTCAATGTATATTTATGGTTACGTTAATTGTTAGGAATGTGTTAACTATGTATACATAAGTAAATTAGTTCTTAAGGTACTGTATAACCATATTATACTATGGCTGCACATAGTTGAATGATACTGGAAATGTTTCTTATTTGAAATATGATGGTCATACACATATCTTTAAATGTGTGTGTGTGTGTGTGTGTGTGTGTGTGTGTGTGTGTGTGTGTGTTATCATACAAAAACATATTAGATCTATGTTTAGAATCCTATTGGCCTTTCATATTTCGCATTTGAATTGTTATTCAAATATGTATATAACAAAACTCTGTAGAGAAATATTGGAATAGGGAATAAACAAAGATGGTATTCTTATCAATTTGATAACATGCAAAGAATAGGTAGAAAGAATAATAGTATGAATATATTCTTTATTTTATCTATTACCACAAAAAGATATTGATTCATTAGACTACAATCATCTTGCAAAAATAACCGTTGTATTCAAATGAATCTTCTTCAAACTTTGCAGTTAGAATACCATAGATCGAGAACTCCACATTCTTCTGTGTTGTAAACAGAACCCTAGGAAAGTCTCTACAAAATTATGTATGTAGTTGAATATTAATGCGCATATATCGGTCAAGGAAGGACATGGAACGTGAATAGATTTCTAGGTAAGATGCTTCCTTCATCCGATTACACTGACTTGCATAACCTGCAAAAGAAGTAAAACGAGGATTTAGTAACTTGCTAGAATTTTAATTCTATGGAAATTAAACATTAGAATAAATCAAAGAAAAAACTTAGATTGAGTCTCGATGAAAACCAGATCACCTTTTGTTCCTTGTGAGATAATATGTCCATGATCCAGGGGGAGGAGGAGTGGACCCAAACCGACTAATGGGTACCCTCGCAAAACATAAAGGACCCATCATTAATTTTTATATATTCCTGCATATAATCGTTCACTTGTAAAATAGAGGAAGTGAAAGTAAGCAAAGAAGTGAAACCAATTATCATCGAAATAGACCGTGCATAGAGTGATCAAACAAGAAGTACATAATACGAATCTCTAAACCTTGTGTAGAGGACCAAATAAACAGAAGGAGTCGATTGTGGCAAGGTCAACGATTAAACAAAACTACCATTTAATTCCACGTAATCACACAGTTGAAATTTTTTATTTGAGGTAATGATCACAGTGAAGGAATTTTTAAATTAATAAGCATCCATAGAGGCACACCAGATGTGACCTTAGTATCTTCACAATAGAGGGATCATTAAAATTAAACAACATTACAAAAAGGTAAAATACAAAAATATAAGTGCACAAAAATTTACAGTAAGAACCCAATTCATAGGTTAAAGTCTAACTATGTAAAACATGTTCAAACCCTACTATTTTCATTCCGCATACATTCAACAAATGAGGCGGTGAATGATTACAATATTAGGGGATAGCAGTTAATAAACAAGGATGCCCTCTCCTTTGTTAGTGCAGAGTGGTCGACATAGGAAAACCCTTTCACAAACGGTTTAATTATATGATTGTACTAGACGAGAGATCAAGTAAACGATGTTGCCGAGGTGGCCAAGGGACAAACCATGATTCTTCTTGAAAGAGAAATTTTTACAACCAGAGGATACAAACAAATGTTTTTGCTAGTTTCAAAACGAATAATATCCTATTAATGTTTCCATACATGTACAGAATGTAAACACAAAATTTTCCTACGGAGTTTTAACAACAATCAAGTATGAATAACATCAACCAGCATAGTAATATTTGAGATTGTTGGAAAAATTCCTAAGTGTAAGAATAACAATGATATGAATGGTGAATAAAAGAAAAACGATAAAGATCAGAGGGTTTAACTTATAATAACAATTTGGGCCATGGTCTGATTGGGAAGGGACCGCAAACGACTATAGGCTTGAATACTAACAGCCAACCAAGAGAAAACACAATAACACTCAAACCCGAGCATTAAATCTAAAGGTGTTTCACCTAACTTATAAATGGAACCATAAACTCGGTGGAATCCTGGGAAGAAAACACATACGGAGGCGCAACTGTCATGCATTGTCAACCCTCAAACAAAGAAAAGAAACATGGGTTTTCTACATGGAACCTCGTAATTATTTTACAATGCACCATACATAGATTACATTTACGGAATACTTCTAACAGAGAACATAAGAAATAGAACGTTTACTCACCCTTGCGCATAGAGAACCCCGGATTTCTGTTGCCTCCTCCCATCGCTCACCAGACTTGAGCTTTACCAAAATCACTAGTCGAATACAACATAGAGACAAAATCATGTTACAAGACTAAAGGGGAAACTACGAAGAACAAAGGTTACCTCAAGGCCCTCGCAAGAGGAGTAAAAGTGGTCGGTACGCCCCCTTACCTATTCCATGTTAAGTCGAGGGAAGTGGCAAGCCTACATTGGGCATTTTCACCAAAGTGTCAGTTCTGGAGGGTACTGCATAGGCTTCACCTGTAATGGGTCGGCCATGAGTAAATATCTAAAAGCTAGCATGGAGTAGGCTCAGACTCGACCTGTCATCCACCACAAAACAATTTTCGAACCACTTAAATGTTTAATCCTAGAGATAACCCTAGATTGAGAAGACCATGTTAACAGTTGAGTAGGGTTATCAATGTTTAAGTATAGGTACATCATTCTCTCCTCTTGTTTAAACATTTTCCATGCACTATTATAAAGTAATATGTTGTTATGGGTAAAATTGAATCCTAGCGCTTAGGACTTATGTCTCCTAGATCAACACTATATCTACAATGGGTTGATCTTGTGTCCATGATTTAGAGTGTTCATATCTTGTATGACCTAGTCTATTACATGATTTAATATGGATACCATGTCTTGACATAGACCCAGTGGTTATTTTAAGGGCTTCCTAGTGGTTATTCTAAGGGCTATAATAGTCATGCTCATAAAATTATTCAATACAAATAAGTGTATGATTCTAATCCAATAATGATGCTATGATGAAATATAACAGTAAGAGACAAGTGGAATTTAAATCTCCTTCGGCCTTTAAGAGGGATAATGACAGAGAAGTAAAACTGTTATGCATATACAATAAATGAATAAGTTATATAGCATGGATTGTTTTTGCGTCGCAAACAATGTTGGATATTCAAGGGACTTTAATGTTCCCTAATTTTATTTTATTTTTGTGAAATTTGGGGTACATTACATATGGTATCAGATTTGAAGGTTACAACACTTGGACCTCATGGAAAATCAATTTTTTTTTTAATTCTTTTATTTCTGTCGAAGAAAAACTAACAAATATTTTTATTGTTACAAACAGAAAAATTGTTGGCCTGTTGTGATAATGTCATCATAGAATGAAGAAGAAATCAGACCTCAAGAGAATCCAAATCAAGGACTTCATAAAGAACTGGAGCATAACAATGAAGGAAGTTCAACCACCCAGGTTTTGGAAACAATGAAGAACCTCGTCGTGGAATTACAAGTGTTTAAAGCAGATAACGAAAAGCAGAAAAAGGCATAGGAAGACCAGTTAGAAATAAATGAAATGATGATATGCAGTATAGTAGCCAAGAGGAGCCCAAATAACAATGACAAAGAGGAAGAAGTCAACAAAATGTCCTCTAAAAACTCTGGTCGTGAAACAAAAAATGAGGATAATTCTTCCAAAGACACACATGAGACAGGAAACAAGACAGCTACGGGAAGAAAAAGAAAACAAGTAGATCACCTGGAAGGTGAATTCAAGAAAATAAAACCGTCCACCTTTGATGGATAATCAAGGACGGGTCAATAGGTTGAAGCATGGCTACTAGATATAAAGAAATACTTTCAGATTTACAACTACTCTAGTAATATGAAAGTCAGAATGGCCATTTACAACTTGAAGGGAAAACCAAGTATCTGGTGGCAAGACCTGAAATTGGCTAAGGGATTGAAAGAGAAATAGATGGAATGGTCATATTTTAAAAAATATTTCAAGAAGCAATATTTGTCAGAAATATATTATGAAATAAAAACTAAGGAATTCTACGAACTAAGACTTGGACAAATGACCATGGACGATCTGATAAATAAATTCCTAGAATTATTGATATTTGTACCATACATCAAAGAAGACAAATTGAAGATACAATGATTCTTAAGTTGTCTACCATAGTCATACAAAGACATAATTGAATTTGAGAATCCCAAGTCTTTAAACGAAGTGTTTAGAAAGGCTTGGATGTATTATGATTAGTACAAACAGAGGTATGAAATTCCCAAGGAATGGAAGGACAAGAAACAATACAAAATGAATCAACAAAAGAAAGGATTCCAACCATCCCCTTTCTGTAATATGGAAAAAGGTTTCCAAAAGAAGGACTATCATTCAAACACCCCAGAGAACCATTGAAGTGTTGGGAGTGTGGAGAAACTCACTTGAGGAGAAATTGTCCACGCTTAATTTCCATGACAAGAACTTCAGTCCATAACCTACAAGAAGATTTGACAGTAGGAGATATGGGCAAAAACGTGCATAGAATTAATGCAGTTGTGGATGGAAGGCAAGTTGATCATCATTCCACTATCATGGAGGTTGAAGGTAAAATTCATGATAACCGCATTTCCATATTAGTTGACCCAGGAGTAGTCTGAGTTATGTTATTCCTGGTTTAGTTGAATTAAACAAGCTCAAGAAAGTAAATAATGTTAAGTCCTAGTTAGTACAGTTAGCAACAAATACCAAGAGAAAGGTAACAAATTTTATTTCTGAATGTAAACTCAGCGTAGACGGTCAAAGTACAAAGTTAGATCTGAACATTTTACCTTTGGGATATTACGATTTAATCATTTTAATGGACTGGTTAGAGAAACATAAAGTAATACTAAATTGTTACGAAAAGTCACTTATTTACAGAGACGAAAACAACATAGTTAGGATGATACAAGGGATCAAAAAACCAATTTCGGTTAGGCAGATATCAGTCATGCAGTTTAAGAAATGTATGAACAAAGGTTGCCAAGTTTATGTTGTTCATGTAACTAATCTATTAGAAAAGGAAAAAAAACCAGTTTAGAGGACTTTGCAGTCCTACATGGGTTTAGAGATGTATTTGTGGACGAAATACCCAAAATACCTCCAAGAAGAGAGATAGATTTCTCTATCGATCTACTACCTAGATCATCCCCGATATCTAAGGCATCTTATAGAATGAGTCTACCCGAATTAACAGAATTGAAAATTCAACTGCGAGAACTACTAGATAAAGAATATATTAGACCAAGTGTCTCACCTTGGGGAGCACCGGTTCTCTTCGTTAAAAAGAAAGATGGGACCTTCAGACTACGCATTGACTATCGACAACTAAATAAGATGACGATCAAGAATAAGTATCCTTTACCCAGAATTAATGACCTGTATGACCATGTTGGAGTAGCAAGGAAAACAAAGTTGCTACTAGAAAACAAAAGGTAAAGAAAACACTTATCTCATAATGTCTATTAGTACTACACATCAAAGGTAAAGAAAACAAAGTTGCATATGCTCTAAGTGGAAGGACTAATAGACTTTATGAGATAAGTGTTATCAAAGAAGAAAACGACATCGAACAAAGAATAAAATCTGCAAGCAGTAATGACGAAAAGTACATCAAAACAACAACATAATTGCAAGAAAATGCAAAAACTTGAACAAAACATATCTGAGTTTAGATAAAAATGGACTGCTAAGGTTCAAAAACAGGTTGTATGTACCTAATTCTACTGATTTAAAATCAACAATTCTTGACGAATTGCAAAAAAGGTCGTATTTTGGTCATCCAGGATACCATAAAATGGTAACAACCTTAGGAAAATTGTTTTATTGGCCTAACATGAAGAGTGAAACAGTTGAATATTTATCTAAATGCTTATATTGTCAATAGGTAAAGACTGAACATAAACATCCAACTGGTCTTCTACATCCTCTACCTATACCAGAATGGAAGTGGGAGATTATCTCGTTGGACTTCATCACAGGTTTTCCTAAGACTCAAAAGTAAAATGACTCGATTATGATAGTGATTGATAAACTTAGCAAATATGCACATTTTATACCTGTGAAATCTACTTATAAAGAAATTAATATTACTGAAATTTTTATGAAATAAATATTTAGATTGCATGGAATTCGTAAGATGGTGATCTCCAATAGACATGTAAAATTTATGTCAAAGTTTTGGAAGGAATTGTTTGCAGGATTGGATACTAACCTGAATTTCAACACAAGCTACCCTCCACAAACGAATGGGAAATTGAATGAACAAATCAAATTGTGGAAGACATGTTACGAATGTACGTGAGAACGAAACTAACTAAGTGGGAGGAGTACCTACACTTAGTTGAATTTTCTTACAATAATGGATATCAGACTTCAGCCAAGATGATTCCCTTCAAAGCATTATACGGAAGGAAATGCACAACCCCGATTAACTGGGATAATCTAGTTGACAGGATTATGATGGGATCGGAAATGCTCCAGGAAATGGAGAAAATTGTAAAAAGGGTATAACAGAATTTAAAGGAGGCCCAAAACCGACAGAAACGCTACGCAGATTTAAAAAGGAGACACCGGGAATTTCAATATGGGGACCATGTGTATCTGAAATTCAAAGCAAGGAGGAGATCTCTAAAGCTAGGAAATTGTTCAAAGTTGACGCCTAGTTTTTGTGGCCCCTTCGGGATTTTAAGTCGAATCAAACCCGTGGCATATCAACTAACACTTCCTACAAACTTAAAAGTTCATAATGTTTTTCATGTTTCCTTATTAAAAAGGTATATTCATTATCCTACTCACATCATTGATTGGAACATGGTGTAGGTGGAACCAGGAGGCGATTTCCAAGCGGAACCTCTACGCATTCTGGATAGGAAAGAAATAGTACTACGGAACAAAGCCATCACCCAGGTAAAAGTGCAATATAAGAACTTTATCCCTGAGGAGGCCACTTGGGAATTGGAGGAATATTTGTTGAAATCATATCCAACCCTATTCCAAGAGAGGAATGAACACTTAGGATAGTGTTGTACTTAAGTGGGAGAGTGATCTGAAAATAGAAGGCTGACTTGTTATGCTATGCAAGCACCCTCTACCTCATAAAATAAATCTTAACAGGACTGTAATGACCCTTTTCTTATTACTATGAATAATTTTATAAATAATCCTAAACATTAGCTAAATTATAATTAATTATTATATAACCTTAATTGATTA
>SNQJ01S0153338.1:0-13106 GCA_010110895.2 Picea sitchensis | reverse complement strand
ACATAGAATAGAAGTAGAGTGACTAGATAAGAAAATTAATCTCATTATAAGTAAATTATAAAGTATAAAACTACAAAAATGCTTCGAATAAAAGTTTTCCTCATCTTACATATTAAATTTTTTAATTTCAATTTTTTTAATAAAATGATGAAAATTATTTTTAATATTCTTAAAAATAAGTTGAATTCAATTACATATATCTAATAGAATGAAACAATTAGTCTAAAAAACATAGTATTAAAATATATTTTGAAATTGAAGATATCCCCTCTCTTTACATTTATAGCATTACAAATAATTAAAACTTAAATAATAAGTTAAAATTATAACTTAAAAATAATCAAAACTTAAACATCAAGGTAAGCATAAACTTTCTAAAAAAAATTGCCATATTATGTAAAAGAAAAGGTTAGTCAACTCATTTAGAGCTTTAGATCTTTAAAATGTTTGAAGTAAAATTAAGGTGTATCAAGTAATATGATTTTAAAAGTTAATTATATATATATATTATAATATAAGTTTAATTTAGTATAGGGAGATGTTATGTATACAATATTGAAAAAAAATAGTGGGCTCAATTATATATGTATATGAATACATCTAAAAAATTAAATCAACGTAGATCTATTTTAAACTTTGAGTTATCAAGTATTGAGAGGGATCAAATTTTTTAAGATGTAATTTTTTCTGATACGAAAAAACTAATACATGATATGAAATTAAATGATAAAAATATTTACATTTTAAGAAATTTGATTTCTCTCAATACTTCATAGATTCGAGTTTAAGATAAATCTATTCTAATTTAAACTCATGCTTCCTGAAAAAAAAGTTTATTAACCTAAAAAAAATCCTTAATATGAAATAATGAATAATACATTTTATTTTGACTTTAAAATATTTCACTCAAATCTTAAAACATCTTAATCAAGCTTAAATATTTGACGATCGAAATATGAAACAATCAATACCTCACCGTGATAAGTCTTTGCACTCAATCCTTACACCACGATTATATAAGACTAAGTAATTTATTATTTATTTATAATTTTAAGGAAGGCTTTAAACATGTAAAAGAAAAAAATATTTAAGGAGATTCTAAAGTAATTTTTTGGAAAAATGGAGTGGAAAAAAGCTAAAAAGTATAGAGAATTCAATTTTTTAGCCTTCAAAATAATAAGGAGAATTGATGATGATAATGATGGTTATTAATGTCCATTGAAACCAACATTTGTTTTTAGATCTTTAAAAATGTAAGAAACTACAAAGTTTGTCTTATAATTTTATTTTTGTGCTCGGAAAGCTTTAAGGGAAGTGTTATCCCCTAGTCTAGGGATAACTAAGGAGATCACGTCTCGAGGCCTACATGTCCTAAACATGGAGTACTGATGATCTGGATTATTTTCGGCATGAAATGAGAGTGGAGATATAATAAAGAAATGTACAGAGATATCTCAGATATCCAATAATATAATAGAAATGTATCAGAGATGCAACCATAAACACAGAGATATAATAATACACAATTTCTATTAATGAGCGAAAATGTACAAAGACTGTAAAATACAGAGTGAAAGACTTGCTAGAATGGTGGCAACTTATCTCTGATAAGAGATGTGACGGCTACTCGCATTCGCAAGAAGATCCTTTACAATGGGGCTCTAAAGGCCTTTTTAACATAAAGAAAATCCAAAACCCTAACCCTAGAAGATGAAAAGCGAACAATTTTGTGGACCCCATTTTGGGTAGTTTGGTGTATCAAATACCCGCGGGCGTAACTTTGGCATACAATCTCCGTTTGGGGTGCACGATAGCTCGTTGGAAGGGTCTATCCGAGGACTACACATGTTGTCATCAGACTCTAACTCTTTATACAATTTGAGTGTGGTGAGCCCTAAAAACGTTGTTTAGGGCCTCAAAACGACCCAAGAAATTTAGGACTCGAATAAAACTGAAAATGCCAAAATGAGCCAGTTGGAATAGGTGGGTGGGCACCGATATCCACCTGGATCAATCCTCCCTCCTTAGGAAGCAATGGTATCCATTGCGTTGAGTTTCAGGGGGAGAGGGGAAAGTGATTGTTGTAACTGAATCTTGGTGCACTGCTTGACTTGTTGGAGACGTCGCACTACTTGGTTTGTGGAAGGATGTCACGAACTTGTTGCTGGCGGGGTTGGATTTGTTCAACAAGTCGAGCTACATGAGATGTCTGTGTGCAAAAGGAATCTTTGTGCTTTGCTGTAGTCTTGTCGACCCGCTTATGTTGGGTAGAAGGTGCTTGGGCCGAGGCTGTAGTGGTTGTAGTATCATTTTGTTCACCTTTTGAACAGATTGTAAAGAAGCTGAATTTTGTAGTATGAGATACTACCTTGCGACACTGTTTAGGTGGCACAATAGTCAGAATTACCTCTGGTATTCTGTAGAGATGACCCCTCAGAGTAACATTGACACAACAGGGTCGACACTCATAAATATCATGGTGCTTCCACATATATGGTTGGCCCAAGAGAACATCACAAACATCCAGAGGGGAAACATCACATAATACCTCATCCTTGAAGGGTTGGATGCCGTATGACAATCGACACTGCTGGCTAACACGAAGATCTCATCCATGGCGAAGCCACTCGATGTTGTAAGGTTGCAGGTGTGGTGTTGTCGACAATCCCAACTCTCTGATGAACTCTTATGAGATGAGGTTCTTCTGGCTTCTGCTATCAACAATAAAATGCAACGGGATCCCCTTCACCCACATCTGTGAATGAAAAAGGCGCTCCCCCTCTTCAGGATCTGTTGGTTCTTCTGGTTGAATTGTTGCGGCTATGACAATAGCAGTGGGATCTACGTTGATGATATGTCTTCTATCAATATTTTTTGAATCATATTCTAAATCAGAGTTTGGCTCCTTGTCTTTGATCTCGACCACCGATAACTGTTTTGAGCGACATTCATCGGTGTTGTGCCAAGGGAATTTGTGGAAATCACACCATTTTTCGGTGTCCTTCTTCGTCTTTCCGTGACCATTCTTTTCCTATGGATTGGACTGGTTTTCGGGAGGTTGTTTGTTAGGGCCGTCTTTATCATACTTTTATTGTTGCGGATTTGTAGACCTGAAATCCCTCTTGTTTTGGTGCTTAAACTTCTGCTCGATTTTAACAACATATCGATATGCATCACCGAGTGACGAGATGTACAAAAAATCCATTTCAGTTTGGATGTATCTTTGTAGAGCCCCGCAGTATTTCAGAACCAAATGCTGCTCAGAGTCTTTGATACCTAGCTTGGAACGCAAGGTGTGTAAGGTATTAGTGAACTCAGACACTGCTTGGCTCCTCTCTTGCCGCAGTGTGTTCCATCTCATGTACTGGTCCTCATAGTTGTCAACAAGGTAATATTGTTCCTTTACCACATCCACAAAAAAATCCCAAGTGGGATCAACCCCATATATTCCAAACTCCTCTGTGGAACTTTGCTCCCAATAAGTTTCCCACCAAAGTTTGACATGGGAGAGAGCCTTAAGGAGTGCGAAGGTGATCTTTCCCTGTTGGAGAAATTATGAACAAAGAAATAACCTTCTAGCAGATTTAACCAATTTTCTAGGGCATTCGCATCTATCTGTCCTTCAAATATGGGAATATCAAAATTAACTTGTACCTTGAAAGGCGAGGTGCCTCCAAAGTGGTCGCTTGATGAAGATGCGCCTGTTGTTATCAACAAACGTTGAAGGATGTGGGAAAAATTCTCCATCATTTCATCTCTCTGTCGCGTGAGAGATTGCTCAAGCAACAGATTGATAGAATTGTCTACTTTGTCGTTTTTCTTTTCTTCCGCCATGGAGGGTTTCTTGGGCATGCGAGAGCGATTGTCCTCAAGAGAGACAAGCTCGAGACCCAACTTGCTATACTCAGACCTCATCGGGGACATGCACTGAAAAATGATAAAGAGAAATCTGCTCTGATACCACTGATCCAGATTATTTTCGGCACGAAATGAGAGCAGAGATATAATAAAGAAATGTACAAAGATATCTCAGATATCCAATAGTATAACAAAAATGTATCAGAGATGCAACCATAAACACATAGATACAATAATACACAATTTCTACTAATGAGCGAAAATGTACAAAGACTGTAAAAATATAGAGTGAAAGACTCGCTAGAATGGTGGTAGCTTATCTCTGAGAAGAGATGTGATGGATACTTGCATTCGAAAGAAGATCCGTTACAATGAGGCTCTAAAGGCCTTTTAAACATAAATAAAATTCAAAACCCTAACCCTGAAAGATGAAAATTCAACAATTTTGTGGACCCCATTTTGGGTAGTTTGGTGTATGAACTTCTCGGGGGCATAACTTTGGCATACGATCTCAATTTGGGGCGCACGATAGCTCGTTGGAAAGGTCTATCCGAGGAATACACATGTTTCCATAAAAAATTGATTATGTTTATAGTCAAACTATGGAGAGTCCTAAAAACGTTATTTAGGGCCTCAAAACGACTCTAGAAATTTGGGACTCGAAAACTAGGAATAAAACTGCCAAAATGAGCTAGTTGGAATAGGTGGGTGGGCACCGATATCCACCTGGATCAACCGAGAGCTAGACAAATTGAGAATGGCCCCATAGGCCCCCCCTTTCTTCAGTGTAGTCCACATATCACCAACAACAATATCCATCACATAGCCTCGTCCTGAAGTAGCAGTGAGTCTTGCTCCATGAGGTAATGAGTCGGGGTATCATGGTATGTATCACTCTGATTTTTGAAGCACTTGAACATGTTGTATTGAATCCTTCTTCATTTCATGACATTTTCTTGGAAATTATGCTCTTTGCCTCATTCATACCTGGAAGGGTGACACAATGCCCTAGTAAGTTGATTTCCCTTTAGGATGGGTTTCTATTGGGTGGATTTGTGAAAAGTCATCGTTTGTTCCTTTCATACTTACCTATTTCCATATTTATTTCTTCCATATCCCCTATCCTTGTTTGGGAATTGGGATTGGCTACACTAGGAAGGGTTGTACCTTACCTCGTGGGAAGAAGGGGCTAAAGGCCCAGAGGGTAAAAGTAGTTGGCAAGAGTTAAAATCAAATTTTGAAACCTTCGAGATGCTTCACCTAGGGATCCTTGAGAAAGCAACGAAAAGCTTCTCATTAATAAAAGGGGACCCACAAGACAACATAAACACTCAAGGTACTAGTTGATGGATAGGATGTCTCCTCACGAGCCGACCTATTGTGACCATGGTCATGTATAGGTATGACACTACCACCTATCTGGTCATCAAACCAAGGTAGTGGCTCTTGGTGGCATAACCAAGAGAAAGGGGGTCTCATCACGATCCAACCTTCTCATTTCCATGAAATGTTTGTGGATAAGGCTGTAACCTCTGGTCATCAAGCCGAGACAGTGGCCCTCAACTATTTCCTTGAAGAACAAGAGAAAAAGATCAAATGAAATAGGCTAAGAGTAAAAGGAAATGAATGGGCTAGGAAACAATTTCATTCATGACAAGGTGCATCTCGCCCTCCACAAAGGCACCCAAAGGTAAGACTCGACATTTCCCTATTATCACATGCACAACATGCACAAATATTTTCCCCATGCCACCTCATACACTTACATGACTTGGACTAGACTCCACCTAGGAAACACCCCAAACTGAAGAGAGGTTAGCCCAATATGACACTCTGTCACCCTCTCCAAACCTAACTTGGCAAATTGCATAACATATTTGAGCATTTGTTTGGTGTTAAGGGGGGTTTGATGCACATGTTCGGATAATTTAATTATTAGATGTGATTTACATGCTATGATCGTTATGACTTATGAAATCCTGAAGGGCGTACTTCTTGTTACTACATGACCTTTCCTAGTGGACAAGTACAAATGAGGGAATGATTAGCTTGGGCCTTCATGGGGGCTCAAAGCCCACAAATGGATGCTGAAACCCCAACTAGGCATAAGAAGAGATTGAATATTTGCACTAGATGAAGGAAGGACGTTGCCTTTGGAGGCACTCTAGTAAGCCTAGATGGATGAGTTCCACCCCTCTTCACTTGGCTGATGGCCTTTGAAGGCCTAAAGACCACCCACCTAGCCCATGATGTCATCATTAGGGGGATGGGGTTTCATGGAGGTGATGTTCTGGTGAAATAAGGATGCTTGGCACAACATTTGGCAGTTGATGGTGTAATTAGGCCTTGGAGGGCCCAACGTTCAACTTTTCATGGTTGGACGTCCCCCATTGGAGCTCAATGTCACCCTAGAAAGGGCACAATGTCACCCTACTAGGGTTTATTCATGTAATTTTGTTTAATTTTGTAAATTAGGACAAATTGATCACGTCAGCCCTGTAATTATTAATTTTAGGGTAAATTGTGTATAAATAAACAAAAAGTGACATTCATTTTCATCATAACTTGTCATTGGAGGACAAGAGGTCTGGAATTTGTGCCCTAATAGGGTTATTGTCTGAAATAGTGAGGTACCCCTCTTGTCATCTATTGAATGGTTTATTGTATGGTTTTATTTGCTCATACAAGATTATGAAATTGCATGGTGTATTTAATGCTTAAAGTAAGAAACTTAAGTTGCTACTTTCTTACTTTTTGTTTTCCAAGCTTTCACTAAATTGATCTAGTAACTAGTGAAACCCTAGAGCCCTAAAGTGCTATCACTTTAGAGGTTTTCATTTGGTTATTGTTGTTACTCCATAAAAAGGCTAAGGAGAGAAAGGCACTAGGGCCTAGAAGTGCATATACCCTATCACTTTGTTTCTTGAGGTCAAAATCTAGTAGGACTTAAGTTGCTACTCCTCCTATGCTTTTTCCCTCTTAGTCTTTTGTGTATTATCATTAATTAGCAGCCTTAGAAGACACTGCCAAATTTGACCCCATCACCCTAGAAGGCACTAGTTTCTCACCTCAACTCTTTGACAAGACTTCAAACCTCTTCTTCTACTTGATATCTTACTAAGTTAACCTAATCCACTAGCCTTTCCTAGATTACTAAATCCTAAAGCTTGTTGCTGTTACAAAAATTATTTTGCAACCCTAACAAACCTACTAACTAAGTAAACTAACCCAGATTTTGTACAAGCCAAAGCACTATCACCTTGAAGTTTTAAACTATTTATTGCTACTATTTTAAAGTGCATTTCTGAGGCTGTTGTAAATCACTTTGTTGTTGTTGTAACTATTACTACAACCACAACTTGAAGCCCCTATCAACCCATACTAACAACAAAACAACCTAGAAACTTGTACTAGGAAAATTGCTATCATTAAGTGCTAAAAGTGTGTGTTATTGCCTTAGAAAAGTACTATTTTCTGAAGTGGTCTATTGCTGTCATAGCTATTAAATTGTTGTTGTTACAAACACTTTGACAACCCTTTTAAGGTCATTAATTGACTTGTGTTAATCTAGAAATTTGTAAGTAACAAAGGTATTATCATTTGCAAAGTCTTTATATCTCATTGTTTGTCATCATAATTTACAATTTCTGGATACATTGCTGCTGCTATACATTTATCTCTTGTTCATACATAATATTGTTTTAGTAGCACACTTCTATCTTGAAGTCAATAATTAAAGGCATTGATACCATTGGTTATTGTTAACGTTTGTTATTTCATTGGTAAAGGGCAGGTACAAACCCACTTTCATTTTCCCTAGTCCCTTTTTACTAAGTGACTTCTTTCGTTGAGTGACCTAGAGAGAGGGGTTGGTTTTCACTATGTCTTTCTGCTTTTCATCAACCAACTAGGTATTGGGATGTCTCCCTTGGAGTGAGGTTTTCTTCCTCCTAAGGAGAAAGAGATACCCTATTGGGGTGACAGTGATAGGGCTACGTCAGTGTTATGTCAATCTAAGCCTACTTGACTTTAGGCTTTGGGAAAGAATAGATTGTGCGATAACATTTTTTGCGTCGTTGTTGGGGAACATCTAGTCAATTTTCCTCAATCGACACTTTTTCGGTAAGCCTTTTTTCTCAAAGCTTTTCACTTTTCAAAGCTTACCCGGGGACTCCACTGAGGGTGATTCCCTCTTTTCCATTTGATAATCCCTAGAAGGATTATCCAATGACTCCACTAATGTTTAAGCCAAATGTGGCTTCTCAATGGGACTGAGGTAATTTTAAACCCTTGGATATGAGTGAAATACCGAGGTATCCCCGAAAAATGCCTCCAAGGTATGTAAAATTGCTCCCTAAATTCACTAGTGACGATTAGGTTAGAGCCGAAGACCACATGAGCAACTTCTGGGCCTTTTTAAAACTCCATCCTATCAGTGATGATGTTGCAGATCTAACACTGAAACTTTTCTCTGCCACTCTTTATGGCAATGCTAGAAAATGGTATGATAGTCTCCCTGATGTTAGTATCACATCCTTGGATCAACTAGAAGATATTTTTCTTTGAAAATGGAGCATCAAAGAGTATGTGTAATCATTGCTAAATGAACTCAATAACATAAAAAATTATGAAAATGAGATTGTTAATGGTTTCCATACCAGATTCGAGAGGTTGTTACAACGAATCCCTAAAGAATTTAACCCTCGGGAGAGATATATCATATTTCTCTATACTAGGGCATTCTCAGGAGAATTAGTATTCCTCCTCAATGATAGGGAGAAAAGGACGATCCAAGAAGCTTATCACATAGCTACAAAAATCAAGGCAAATATCTCCTCACCCACAAAAGAATATCTCCCTACTCTAGAAGTCAAGGTTGATAACCCTAAAGATACCCCAGATACTCTTAGTATGGAGAGATTAGCTTCCCCTGAGATCTTCGTTAGTAAATTCCAGGAAGTATGGGAACAATTCATCAACCAACAAGAGGTTGAGGAGAGGGATCCTAATGAAGGTTACCAATCCCATGAGAAAGAGCAAGAATTTACTCATGCTTCTACCAAGGATAATGAGGACCTGGTTGAAGAGAGAGAGAGCATGAAGATATCAAACATGATGATGAAGTATTAATGTGTACTCTTCCCTTTGATGAAGCCATCTGAAATCCTATTCCTCCTGCACAAGAAGAAGAGGATGAGGTTAGTCACTTTCCTTTTCATGTTTTTGATGATACTCTATTCTATGATTCAGAATGTGAAGAAGAAAGGGAATCATTGGATGAGCTAGACCCTCCATATTATGAAGTTGAATATGTAGGGGCAAGTCATGAGGATGAGGCACTGATGCCTGCTTTTACATTTGACGAAGTCATCCAAGTCTTTGTTTCTCCTGCATAGGAAGAAATGAATGTGGTAAGTTGCTTCCCTTTCCAAGATTTTGAAGATGCTTTATTTTGTGATTTGGAAAGTGAAGAACTGTTAGAGGATCCCTTGGATGTTTTAAGCCCTTCATGTTATGATAAAGGTAATGACATGGTTGATAATATTGATGAGTTCATACACGTTGGGAAACATAAATGGGATGTGAGTGGGTATGATGGGGATCCCATTTATAAATTTGAGGGTCATTTCCATTTGTTGCATTCACAAACATCATATGAGATTGCTCATGATTTTGACATATGGCAACAAGGAGATGGTATGGTTACATATATTTTCCAAACACCCAAGGATGACCTGGTACAATGTTATCCTGATGATTTTCGATCATACCTCAAGGACTTTGATGACTATTCCTTTGAGCACTCAGATTTATTCTATGAACAAGATTATCAACCACCATTGTGCTCAGATCTTGGTAGGGGTAAGGATGTTGCTTTCATGAAGCATGATACTTGTGACAAGGTTGTCCAATTCCCTCCAATCACTTTACATCATTGTGCCACTAGGGATGTAGTTGGGGAACATGTCTCTTATACCAAGTTTTCTCCAAGTAAAAACCTTCTTTTAGAATTCAAGGGTAGGTTGAATGCCTTAAGAAGAAGCTTATTATCTCATTCTTTCAGCTTTGCCTTACAAATTTTCCAATCATCCTCTAGGTTCTTGCTAGTCCCTCCTCAGACCTTAGGATGTGATGACATCCAAGGTAGCCAACCTTCAGACTCTTTGATTCAGTCTTTTGAGCCTTTGGTTTTTCACGATCCCTTTCTGAGATGGATTGAGCACTTCCCTAAAAGTGTAACTTGGTAAAGTTTTTCCCTCCCTCCCGTTTCCATGAGCTAGACTTTACGATTTCCTATGATATAATACATGCTCTAACTCGTGGTATTTTTGTGCTTAACTTGTCATTTTTTTGGTTTATGATGAAGCATATAGGTAGGTATTATGAGGCATTGCTACGATGGTTTCACTGGTTATATGACTATACCTATCATTTAACCAGTAGGTAAGTAGAAGTAGGTAGGCATTTACATCCATTGTACATAACATTGCATATCATGTTAGCATAATTGTAGTTGCAATTTTTCATATTGTCTTGATTCATTATGTATATATGTATGATCATAATCATATGTTAGACTAGAGATGTTTTTATCATATATGGACGAAGGGGTGATATCACCACCTTAGGGATTACTGATATCTTTTATTGAGATTTAGCAGACACATGTCATACTAGAGATGTTGAGGTTCTCATGCGCTCTACGATGAGAACATGTCCCCGAGTTGGAGCCAGATGTTATCCCCTAGCCTAGGGATAACTAAGTAGATCATGTATCGAGGCCCATAGGTCCTAGAAATGGAGTACCTAGAGCCAGACGAATTGAGCATCGCCCCAGAGGGCCCCTCTTTTCTTCAGTGTATTCCACGTATCACCAACAACAATATCCATCACACCAGCCTCATCCTGAAGTAGCAGTGAGTCTTTATCCACGAGGTAATGAGTCTGGGTATCATGGTATGTATCACTCTGATTTTTGAAGCACTTGAACATGTTGTATTGAATCCTTCTTAATTTCATGATGTTTTCTTGGAAAGTATGCTCTTTTCCTCGTTCATACCTGGAAGGGTGACATGGTGCCCTAGTAAGTTGATTTCCCTTTAGGATGGGTTGCTACTGGGTGGATCTATGAAAATTTGTCATCCATTCCCTCCATACTTACGATTTTCTATCTTTATTCCTTCCATCTCCCCTATCCTTGTTTGGGCATTGGGATTGGCTACACTAGGAAGGGTTGTACCTTACCTTGTGGGAAGAAAGGGATAAAGGCCTAGAGGGTAAAAGTAGATGTCAAGAGTTAAAAGCCAATTTTGAAAACTTTGAGATGCTTCGCCCAGGGATCCCCGATAAAGCAGTGAAAAGCTTCTCATTAAGAAAAGGGGACCCACAAGACAACATAAATACTCAAGGTACTAGTTGATGGATAGGAGGTCTTATCACAAGCTGACCTATTATGACCATGGGCATGTAGCAGTATGACACTACCACCTATCTGGTCATCAAACCAAGGTAGTGGCTCTTGGTGGCATAGCCAAGAAAAATGGGGTCTCATCACAAGCTAACCTTCTCATTTCCATGAAATGTTTGTGGATAACGCTGTCACCTCTGGTCATCAAGCCAAGAGAAAAAGATCAAAAGAAATAAGATAAGAGTAAAATGCAATGAATGCGCTAGGAAAAAATTTCATTTATGACAAGGTGCAGCTCGCCCTCCATAAAGGCACCCACATGTAAGACTCTACATTTCCCTGCTATCACATGCACCCCATGCCCAAATATTTACCCCATGCCACCTCATACACTTACATGACTTGGAATAGACTCCACCTGGGAAACACCCCAAACCTAAGAGAGGTTAGACCAATAAGACACCATGACACCCTCTCCAAACCTAACTTGTTAAATTGCATAATGTCTTTGAGCATTTGTTTTGGGTTAAGGGGGGTTTGATGCACATGTTCGAGTAATTTAATTATTAGATGTGATTTACATGCTATGATCCTTGTGACTTATGAACCCTTGAGGGTGTACTTGTTGTTATTACAGGACCTTTCCTAGTGGACAGGTACACATGAGGGAATTATTAGCTCAAACCTTCATGGGGGCTCAAAGCCCACAGATGGATGTTGAATCCCCAGCCAGGGGTAAGAAGAGATTGAATATTTGCACTAGATGAAGGAAGGATGTTGTCTTTGGAGGCACTCTAGAAGGCCTAGATGGACGAGTTCCACCCCTCTTCACTTGGACGATGGCCTTGGAAGGCCTAAAGATCACCCACCTAGACCATGACGTCATAATTTGGGCGTTGGGGTTTCATGGAGGTGATGTTCTAGTGAAAGAAGGATGCTTGGCACAATGTTTGGTAGTTGATGGTGGGATTAGGCCTTGGAGGGGCCAATGTTCCACTTTTCAGGGTTGGACGTCCCCCATTGGAGCTCAACGCCACCCTACTAGGGTTTATTCATGTAATTTTGTTTAATTTTGTAAATTAGGGCAAATTGATTAGGTCGACCCTGTAACTATTAATTTTAGGGTAAATTTTGTATAAATAAACAAAAAGTGACATTTATTTTCTTCATACTTGTCATTGGAGGACAAGAGCTCTGGAATTTGCACCCTATTAGGATTATTGGCTGAAATAGTGAGGCGCTACTCTTGTTTAAGGCTTATCTTTGCAACTTGGATCATTTTTTGGAGTTTTATGGTGATCTTGCATGGTATATTCATGATTATTCTTGGTGCAAGTAAGTAGAATCTGCATTTTGTCATCTATTGAATGGTTTATTGTATGGTTTTTTTTTATCATACAAGATTATGAAATTGCATGGTGTATTTAATGCTTGAAGTAAGAAACTTAATTTGTTACTTTCTTACTTTTTATTTTCCAAGATTTTACTAAATTGATCTAGTAACTAGTGAAACTCTAGAGCCCTAAAGTGATATAACTCTAGAGGTTTGCATTTGGTTATTGTTGCATAAGGTTTACTCCATAAAAAGGCTAAGGAGAGCAAGGTGCTAGTGCCTACACCCTAGCACTTTGTTTCTTGAGTTCAAAATCTAGGAGGACTTAAGTTGCTACTCCTCCTAGGAATTTTACCTCTTAGATTTTTTTGTGAATTATCATTAATTAGTATCCTTAGAAGAAGCCGCCAACTTTGACCCCATCACCCTAGAAGGCACTAGTTTCTCACCTCAACTCTTTGACAAGACTTCAAACCTCTTCTTCTACTTGATACCTTACTAAGATAA
>SNQJ01S0153336.1:0-13120 GCA_010110895.2 Picea sitchensis | reverse complement strand
ATCATACTCATTTAATATTTATTCTTTCATCATTTATTAATATTTACCATGGTTATAACTAATATTTAATATTGGTGAATTGTGATTTTTTGATCGGTCAGTTGCTCAAGATTGGGATGCACTACATTTATACATTACAAACAATCTTGATTGAATGAAGGTATGGATTGATAGATGTAAAGAATGTCATGGTGGTAGGTTATCATGGAAAACTGTCTGAATTGGTTAGAGAATCTCGTTGTAATGGAGATTTCGATGTTACGCAGAGGGAAATATATTTAGCATATTGTTTGAAAGTTGGAAAGGAAAGAAAATTCACCCATTTTATTTAGTAATTTTATATTATATTAATGTGACTGTAGGTGTGTTTTTTTCTTATTATACTTTCCAAATTATATAAATTTGTTTATTATTAATTGACAATGCATATTTTACATGTCTGGCATATTGCAGTTGAAACACCACAAGGCTATGTGGTGCAATGGTCGTAAATTTCACATCAAATAGTTGGATGGAACAAGATTTTTTTTTGATAGTGGGATAATTGCAGTATTCCATGTCACTAATGTTTCCTCTAGGAGTGACAAACATCCTTGAGAATCTGAAAATAGATACTATGGGTTTTTGAATGATATAATTGAGTGTGAATTTAATTCCTTCAAATTAGTTTTGTTCTATGTCAAATGGTATAGGTTATGAATGAATGAACATGATGAGGAAATAACCATTATTCAACATGCCAATGGATTTCCGATGATTAAAACAACAGTTTTTGAAAAATAAAATGATCGTTATGTTTTTCCAAGTCAATGTGAACAAGTCTTTTACTTAAAGGTTCCAGGCAAGAGGGATTGGTCATTTGTTGTTAGATATGATCCAAGAGGAAGGCCAGTAAAGTATGTTGTAGATGAAGAATATGATATTTAAGAAGAAGATGATGTATATCTAGAGTAGGAATAATATGGGTTGAAAGATGAAGAAGATAGAGAATATGAACCAGGCGTAGGAGACAATGCGCCAATTCTTGATGATGATATCGATGAAGATATGCTCAAAAATGACATTGATGATGATGATATCATCAATCCTTTCAACATTGTTTATGAACCGGATGATGATACAAATGTCGAGTTGGATGATCAAGAAGAATATACAGAAGAAGGATGATACAAATTTTGCGTTGGTTGATGAGGTATGTAACTAGATATTTTAATTTGTATGAATTATTCTCTTTAAATAAGTTTTTATGTGGGTCAATTACATGTTTTTAAGTTTTATTTAAATTTTTTTTTGGCAGTTTGTATGCATGATTACTATGTTTCTTTTGTTTATTTTCTATTTTATAGATTGGGTATTGGGGAATTGAGAGCGATGTGAGGGGGAGGCGGGGTGGGAGGGGCCATATGAGCTTCCACCTTCACGTGGTTGGCCTTGTTTAGTAGAGAATAAATTATTCTCGAAACTAAGATAAGTTCATTCATTCATATTTATACTCAAATATCACTCACAGACCCACTCTGTATACTTACTCATCTTGTCCTCGTTTCGTTTTAATTTTCTCGGTCGAATTTTAAAGGAAACAACTATTAAAAGACATTGTATTAGGGCTAGAGTACATGATGGGAAACAATGACCTGTGAATGGGGCCAATGTTGAAATATTTTTAAAATGTTTATGTATGCACCAAAATTTTACATGGATACTCTGTTCACATTTGACATGCATCAAAATTTTACATGGATAGTCTGTTCCATGTCAAATTTCAAGTTAGTTCCAACAACAATTCTATAGAAGGGAATGCAAAACATTGACAATGAGATGTGCATGATGAACATTGATGAAAATGTGGATGATCTCAAATATTATGTGGGGACATCATACATCCTTGAGTCTTGAAACCCTCCCATACTATCAAGGGATGTGTTTAGTCTAACCATGTCAAATTTTGATACATACAAAAAAATATTGAAGAAATTTCAACGTTGCCCCATTCACTGCTCACTATGTGGGGTTGGTGCATGACATTTGTGGTCGGTGAATTGGAAGTTCCATGACATTTCAAGAGAGTTCCAACAAATATTATACATATGGAAACGCTGAATGATGAAAATGAGACATCCATTATGAACGTTAATGAAAACATGGATGATATCAAATATTATGTGGGGACATCATGCATCCTTGAGTCTTGAAACCATCCCATACCGTCAAGGCATGTTTCTAGTATAACCATGTCGAATTTCGACGCATACATGTACAATTTGAATAAATTTCAAAGTTGGCCCCATTCATTGCTTAGTGTGCGAGGTCGATGCAAGATGACATTGGTGATGGGTGTATTGGAAGTGCCATGACATTTCAAGAGAGTTTCGAAAAGGATTATATAGATGGAAATAAAAAATGATGACAATGAGACATCCATTATATTGAACGTTGATTCAAAAATGGAATCTCAAATATTATGTGGGGACATCAAACATCCTTAAGTCTTGAAACCCTCCCATACCATCAAGGAAACTATCTAGTCTAACCATGTCAAATTTCAACGCATACGGGAACAGATTGAAAAAATTTCAACATTGGCCCCATTCACTGCTCATTGTGTGGGTTTGGTGGAAGAAATTTGTGATGGGTGTATTGGAAGTTCCATCTCAAATTTCAAGATAGTTCCGACAATGATTCTATAGAAGGGAATTCCTAATGATGACATTGAGAGGTGCGACATGATGAACGTTGATGCAAATGTGGATGATCTCAAAGATTATGTGGGAACATCATACATCCTTGAGTCTTGAAACCCTCCCATACCGTCAAGGCATGTGTCTAGTCTAACCATATCAAATTATGATGCATACATGCACATATTGAAGAATTTTCAGCGTTGGCCCCATTCACTGCTCACTATGTGGGGTCGATGCATGACATTTGTGGTGGGTGAATTGGAAGTTCCATGACATTTCAAGAGAGTTCCAACAAAGATTCTATAGATGGAAACACCAAATGATGACAACGAGACAATCATTATGAACGTTTTTGCAAACATTGATGATATCAAATATTATGTGGGGACATTAGACATCCTTGAGTCTTGAAACACTCCCATACTGTCAAGGCATGTATCTAGTCTTACCATGTCAAATTTCGGTGCATACATTCACAATTTGAATAAATTTCAACGTTGGCCCCATTCATTGCTCATTGTGTGAGGTCGATGCAAGATGACATTTGTGATGGGTGTATTGGAAGTTCCATGACATTTCAAGAGAGTTCCGAAACATATTCTATAGATGGAAATGATGAATGATGACAATGAGACATCCATTATACTAAACATTGATGCAAAAATGGATGATCTCAAATATTATGCGGGGACATAAAAAATACTTAAGTCTTGAAACCCTCCCATACCATCAAGGCAACTATCTAGTCTAACCATGTCAAATTTCAACGCATACGAGAATAGATTAAAAACATTTCAATGTTGGCCCCATTCACTGCTCACTATGAGGGTTCGGTGGAATAAATGTGTGATGGGTGTATTGGAAGTTCCATGTGAAATTCCAAGATAGTTCTGACAATGATTCTATAGAAGGGAATGCTGAATGATGACAATGAGAGGTGCAACATGATGAATATTGATGAAAATGTGGACGATATCAAATATTATGTGGGGACATCATACATCCTTGAGTCTTGAAACCCTCCCATACTGTCAAGGAATGTGTCTAGTCTAACCATGTCAATTTTTTATGAATACAGGAACATATTGAAGAAATTTCAACGTTGGTCCCATTCACTGCTCACTATTTGGGGTCAGTGCATGATATTTGTGGTGGGTGAATTGGAAGTTGATCCATGACATTTCAAGAGAGTTCCAAAAAATATTATAAATATGGAAACAACGAATGATGAAAATGAGACATCCATTATGAATGTTGATTCAAACATGTATGATATCAAAGATTATGTGGGGACATCAGACATGCTTGAGTATTGAAACCCTCCCATACCATCAAGGCATGTTTCTAGTCTAACCATGTCAAATTTCGACGCATACATGTACAATTTGAATAAATTTCAACGTTCGCCCCATTCACTTCTCACTGTGCGAGGTCGATGCAAGATGAAATTGGTGATGGGTGTATTGGAAGCGCTAAGACATTTGAAGAGAGTTCCGACACATATTATATAGATGGAAATAACGAATCATGACAATGAGACATCGATTATATTGAACATTGATGCAAGCATGGACGATCTCAAATATTATGTGGGGACATCAAACATACTTAAGTCTTGAAACCATCCCATACCATAAAGGAAACTATATAGTCTAACCATGTCAAATTTCAACGCATACGACAACAGATTGAAAAAATTTCAACGTTGGCCCCATTCACTTCTCATTGTGTGGGTTCAGTGGAAGAAATTTATGATGGGTTTATTGGAAGGTCCATGTCAAATTTGAAGATAGTTTTGAAAATGATTCTATAGAAGGGAATGACAAATGATGACAATGAGAGGTGCATGATGAACATTGATGCAAATGTGGATGATCTCAAAGATTATGTGGGGACATCATACATCCTTGAGTCTTGAAACCCTCCTATACCGTCAAGGCACATATCTAGTCTAACCATGTCAAATTTTGATGCATACAAACACATAATGAATAAAGTTCAACGTTGACCCCATTCACTGCTCACTATGCAGGGTCAGTGCATGAAATTTTTGGTGGATGAATTGAAGCTTCTGTGACATCAACTCGACTTGGTAATTCAATAATCAAACAAAGTGGTTAAATCCACTTTAACCAAGAGAATAAACAATAAAACCACTTGATTTAATGAAGTCAATTTATTGATGGTTCATCCATTGGGGTTTCAAGCTAGGAATCAAACCTACTAGACATTGGCATTGGCAAGAGGAATGAAATTATGATTATGTTCAAAATTATCCAGTTTGTGTTGCTAGTGTTACACCTCATTTTACATGAGGCCCACACTAGTATTTTTTCACTACTCTTGTGATTTTCATCACAAAGGTAGGTTTACAAGTTGATATTTGGATGGCCTAGGGTTTGTGATTGCATTTAATGAGACTATTAGTGATGTAGTCATGGATGGATAGATGAGGTTGATGCTCTAGTTGTCTTGGTAATTTCTTTCCTTTAATACTAGTAGAATTGGTTGTGGAGTCCCTTATATGATCATTATTGGATGGTTGATGATACATGTTGATGCATGACTACCTTGATGGAACACCCTAGAAATTTTGGCTAAGCTAATATTGTATTGGAATCTTTGTTTTTTTGGAATTATCCCCTTGATATCACTTGATTTCACATTCATTTAGGTTGATATTGTCTATCATGGTGTGATGTTCATGAGGTGAATTCCCTTTCTCATGTTGAGGATTCATACACATATTATGGTTTTTTATGATAGGTATTACACCCTCATGTTGAGTGTTTCCCTATTCTACATATTTTTGTTCCCTATTACTTGGTGGAGGAGCCTTCCATGGAGTGCCCTTGCCTTGTGGGATGATTTTACACTTGTTTGGGTGAAATTTGGATATTACTCATCATCCCATGTGGAGCGCTCACCCTCCTTGCATACATGTTAAGGGATGGTCTTATTTACATGTTAAGTGATGGTCTTATTTATTGATTGATGAGGGGCCACCCCTTTCTTTATGGATTTAGTTTATCATTGAAGTTATTTCACATGTGTTCTTCATATATAATTTGATTCCTTATTTCATGGATCCACTTGCTTGGAACTTGTTTTAAGGAAGACATCCACCATTTGAGGACATTATGCACTTTTCCATGCTTTGTTTGATGGGATAAGGAGAGTGATGAGGTTTTGTGGGAGATGGATACAAGTTAGAAAGTATTGGGATATGATATTGTTTTGGATGCCGCTATCAAAAGTTATTATGGCTAGTTGGTTTTTCACTTAACAATTTTGAGTAAAAAGGATATCTAAATAATGACCCTTCATAATTAAAAGTAAGTAAGGGTATACTACATTATGGTTGGGGAGAGTGTCTATTTTTGGCAAAGAACAATGGTTAGGAGATAGAGTTTGATTAAGAAATCATGTGTAAGCTCAAAATGATCTAGTAGTTTCTCATCATTGTAGGGAGTTTTTGGGGGGATTGGTGTTGCAAGGCATGACAATTGGAATCATCATTAAAGTGGGATATGTGGTATTGACTCTAGTAAGTAGGTCGTGAAGGTGCACCAAGACTAGGGTTATAGTTAGGGTTGGGGGGATGGTTCTAGTGTATTATTGAAAGGAGGAAAATGAGCAGTAGGAAGATGACTAGGGTATTTATCAAGTTTATGTTCCACAATGAGGGCATAAGGCAAATTTTTATCTAAAGTGTTTCTCTCCAACAAAGCTACTTAATGCCAAAAACATTACTAGAAAACTAAAATTAAATTTAAGAATTAGTACCTCTTTAGAATATGTAATTTGGAGCTTTAAAAATCTCAATATATTGTTGGAAAATTTGAGCTAGGGCTTATTCCAAATGTAACCATATTCACGTTAGGTTCTATAGGTAGATGGGATGGTAAAAATTTTTCTCAAGGAAAGAAAAAAGTGTCCCATGTGGTATATGCACCTGGAGTTGGAGCTAGATGATGTATCTTCTTTAAGTTCAATGTAAATTGTTGTAGCTTCAATGTTAGAATTCCACAATGCTCGATGTAAATGGAGAATAATACTTGGCGCAAGGTGCAATAGAGAATGAAAGGGATTTATGCAAACTTTCTAGTTGGACTATGTGATTATGGGGATTTTTTTTGCAATGGAGGTGAGTTCACAGGCTTTTCCTTGTTTTGAATAGTTTATATGTATTATGGAGGGCATAATATAGATAATAATTATAGTGATGTTGATATGGGATTACCAAGAGTAAGTTAGAATAGTTGAAGGGGGAGACATTGCATTCGATGGTGTCTTCGAAAGGCGCTATGACAAACATTATGGTACATCGTTTATTAACTAGAAGACAAGGCATTTCCTATTGTACCTAACCAAAGAGATAAGGAGAGTGATGAGGTTTTGTGGGAGCTAGAGACAAGTTAGAAGGTCTTGGCATATGAGATTGTTTTGGATGCCACTATCAAAAGTGATTGTGGCTAGTTGGTCTTTCACTTAACAATAGTGAGTAAAAATGAGAACTAAATAATACCCCTTCATCATTAAGATTATTAAGGAAGAGTATACTATAGTATGGTTGGGGAGAGTGACTATTTTTTTCTATGTATACTATGTAATATATATAACATATAATAATATAATAATAATATAATAATTATAACATTTAACATATTTTATATATAAAATATATATAACATATCACCTATAAAAATATATCCATATAAAATTCAAAATTGAAACCCTCCAAACCCGTGCTCAAGCCTTAACTCATAAAATGAAACCCGACCCACAACCCAGACACATCTTTGCCTAGCCCTTGTAGCCATGACCTTTTGCCCTTCTCCCACCCATTTTTACATTCCACCGGACCCATAGAGCTAGGTGCCCACTTAGACCAAGAGCCATGTGTCATATAGAAGATTTGGAGTTAGAGAGAAGAGACAGAGTCAGAGAGAAGAGCCACAGTGAGCCAGAGGAATCAAAGAGCGACAAAGGAGCAGGAAAAAATATCGTTGAAATCAATAATTTTTGGTTAACTTCCACCACAAGCTTAGTCATCTTAGCAATATGTACTTTTGTGACTTATTATATTTGAGGAACTTCTCTCTAAACTCAACTGGAAATAAATCAAATCAACATGTCCAAGCCATTTCCATCGTTGTCGCCAAGACAATATCCATCAAACCCTGCCCCTGCCCCATCCCAATATCACCAAATGAACTAGACTACCATTATCCCAATCCCATCCCAATATCACCAATCAAACCCTGTCATTGTCCTTGCCCCTTGTTGGCACAGGGGAAAACACAGGGGCAGACCCAGGGTTCAACGCTCAAGAGTGCACCAACAATACCCTAGCTACGACCATTTCGACAACACCTGTGAAGCAAATGTAGTCTCACCCGAGGTAGAGGCAGGGGTGGTTGCAAGACTCAAGTGTTTGCAACCTTAGCTGGGACAAAGATATGTGATTATCTTGCTTACAACACACTCATCATCAATTATTCCTTACGATACATTCATTAACACACTTCACAGAAAGCACAGAGCACCACAGTAATTACTTAGAACTGGCACTTAGCAACGATAAACAGGTTATACCTAATAGATTAAGAACTTAGCATCTTATATATCATATCTAGCATGTATTCATATCTCATAAGCACAAAGCATCAATAGATCTATCTAAACATATCAAAGCACTTAGCAAGAGAGAGACAAACACATCAACATAATACATAGAGTTACCATGGTTCACCCCCACCCTAGGGCTATGTCCACAAAGTCTTCTTCTTTTATTATCTTTTGTAAACCAAGTTACAACACAAAGCCTTCAAGATCCTACCCCGCCTAGGAAAAGAGATCTGCACATATCTCTAGATCCTCTTTCCCTGGGCATATCCAAGCACTATGTCCTTCCCTGACCCGTGCACTCAAAACTTACAATACTTATAGTAGGCACATAACTCTTACAGTCACACAGACGTCTGATCACATAGATCTACTTTATGCACTAAGCCATTCAATTTACATCACATAGTTGACACATGCATATCTTTTCTTACATTGCCTACCCTTCTATTTATACATACAAAAGGCCTAAGTAAGGGTCGATATCCCTTTCCCATTACAATATTCCCAAAAATCCCAAAAATCCCAAAAATCCCTAAAAAGGGGCGGAGATCCCATGATCTCCTCTTCACCATGCGCTCCTTCTCCGACTGGATGTCGGAGTACCAAAAATGGTCAAATATGACCAAGTATTCCTCAAAACTTGGTCAAGGGACAACAGGCCCCCAACACTCACCTGTGACACGTCCCGAGTCACTCAGGTCTGGCCAATTTGGCTTCAAGCACCTCGAGTTTGGCTCGAGCCGCTTCGACCTGTTGCTTTGCGATTTCCTCCTACTTGGTGAAATCTTGTATGAGTGAATTATTGGCTAGTCCTTCTAGGTACTACTTTTTTGTAATAACAACCTGTTGTAGCTCTGTCCCTTGGTTCTAAATCTCTAAAAATAGTTGACATGCCTTATCCTGCAAAGGTTGAAGTTGTTGCGTCACTTTCATGACCTTGCTCTGGATCATGTGGATCTGCTATTGTGCGACACATTGCTTGTGCGATCACTTCATTTTCTCTATGGTTGATAGGGCCTTCAACTGCACTTGAAGTCTATCTGCATGCTGCTTCGCCTCCTGGAGCTGGGACTCCAGTTTATGAAATTCTGGGTTCTCGGTCAGGTTCTCATGTATCTGCGCACTTCTGGTGGTTAGTTGTTTTCATTCTTCAGTGAGTTTTTTAATCCTTTCTACTGTACCCCAGGAAGTTATTTCTCGTTGGTCGCGCTCTTCTTGCGAGGTACTTGGGATGATCTTAAGCTCTAAGTCCACGACTCTTTGCTATAGTTGTTGAATAACTTTAGCAATATTCATCACTTAACGGTCTAAGGGTTCTTCGGCCTTTTGTTCTAAGACGGTCACATAGTGAAATTCTCTATTGGCAGCTTCTTCGATCCCGATTTTCTTCGCGAGAAGCTGCTCCTTCTCCTTTTTTATTTTTTCTCTATCTTTATCAAATTTCTCTTGGATGGACTCCTTCTCTTGCTATGCAGCTTGACGTTGCTCTATGATTTCCTCCTGTTCTTTCTTTAGGGCCTAGGTAGCCTACATTATTACTTCTTCTGCTTTCTGAAATCGTACTTCAACTATGTCGGCAATCCTGCGGAGTTGAACTGATTCATCTCCTGCTTCGGTTGTTCCTTATGACATGGACATAGTTGAGACTGCACGGTTAGACTGAAGTGCTCGTTTCACTCCTTGGAGCTCAGCTTCAATTCTGTCATACATCGTTTGTTGCTTAGTCTCCTGCTTTTTTGTAATTTCTTCTATGGCTTCATTCAAAGTTGCAAGGAGAAATCAGAAGTCATCGGGGGTGAGCGTGGTCTTCATCTTGGTCACAGTCTTTTTTTCTTTCTTCCTCGAGGAAGACTTTGAAGGTGACCCTTTTCTCTTCTTTGGAACTTTGACTTCGTCCTCTGGTTGTTGTTCGACTTCCTCTAGGTCTTCATTGTTACCTTCTTGATCGGGTGTGATGGAAGCTGTCTTTACAGAGTAGCCATATACATACTGAACCTCTTTAGGATTCTTTGTTTCCTTTGTCTTCTTTGTCTTCTTCATCTTACTGGGCCCAGGTGTGTCCTGTGCATTTTTTGGGCTGTCAATGTATGAAATGTCCACTGGATCTACTGGAACAAGGAGGTCTGCCAACCATTCCTTGGTGATTTCTTCTAGGTCTTCTTCGGTCATCTTATAATAGGACTGAAGTTTTTCCTGGTGTTCATAAACGTGTGGAGTTAGGTATATAAAGTGGTGTTCTGCGCTGAAATTTATCAGAGGTCGGAACCTTTGTAAAGTGTTCAAGGTTATGCGAGGTTCACCCCCTATGGATGCTTTTAGTTGGTTATAGTATCTGTGAAAAATGGAATTTGATTGTCACTGCTTGCTCATGTTCGTCGAGTACCATAAGGTAATGAACTTCGAAGATAATGGTTTGAATGGGTCGAGTTCTGGGAAGGTTTCACCTTCTAGTAGCTCCCATGCAACAAAGGCAATCAATATTAGCATCCAGCTAAAGTGGAATTCATGCCCCTGGTCCTGGGCTTCTCTACAGACAATTTTTAGCTGATTGACCAAGTATTTTTCCCAATTCATTTGTAGTCCCTCTGCGCATTTTCTTGCGAGGTCCACTACGGAACATGATACTTGTGTAGGTATATTATTACATACCAACTTCTCTGTTATCAACTGACATGCAAGGTGCACTGCGCCACTCTTGATAGAAGCTACCTTGTAACCTCGCACGCCTTTTTCAACATTTCCATAAGCCTCTTTAATATTTTGTGAAAGAGCACGGTCCGTGGTCTTTCCAGGGTAGTACTCATGGGGATCAGGGCCCTACATGCTAAGCCCGATAATCCTATTGATCATCACCAGATCAATAGTTATGCGATGGTTTAACCTCAGGTATCCTCCATGGTAACTTGCTAGCAACAATTTCACACAAGCAGTCACCTCCTGATGTCTTCCGAAGTGCGGTATTTTCATAATGTTGAGCAGAGTAGACTACGCAAGGTTCATCGTCCATTGCTAAGGGACGATATTCAAATTTTGGCCCTTAGTCCTCGTTAAGTACTTAGATGGTGCGAGCATGTTGTAGGATTTACGGTCTCCCAGTTTGAAGTCGCAAAACTTCAACGTTGTAAGCTTGTCTTGATCTGTGCGGTAGGTGCGAACTCCTTTCAGTAGATATGTAGTGACTAGGGTGTATTCAAAGTCTCTAGGGATACTGTCCCTATTAATCTCACCACTTAGAGGGGGAATGTAAGATGGTAGGATGGTTGGCACTAACTTTGCGTTGGCTGTGTCGTCTTTATGCTTAGTTCTCGACTCTGTGCCAGCTCGAGATGTTCTAGCTCGAGAAGTCGACGGGGAGGCTATGAAACCTCTCGAAGATGAGGCTTGGACTTCGGTGGACATTCCTCTTTCTGACATGAATCTTTCTTTCCTTAAGCTAGAAAGTACTTCTCTCACCGATTCTTCTGTTGTGCTAAGCTCGTCGGACATGTAAGTTTGGGATCATTGTCACGGGTTGTCAATGGATTGTCGGTACCATAATCAAATAGAGAATAAATATGGAGTAATCACTGTTTCATAACGCGGGTATTCTGTAAGCTCAAGTTCTCAATTGGAAAAAGTGTCTTCCGGGCATGGTGCCACGGAATAAGTAAGTAGCTCTGCATTGGACTTCTTGCAAAGGATATGAATCTTCCATGACCATTGATCTATTCATTAAGGTGAGGTCCAATGGTCTGGTGGTGGTATTTTAATTCTTTTCTGCCCGTTTGGGGAAAAGTTGAACGGGTATATCGGTCAATGACTATATTGCTTCACCACGGAAAATTACCGCGTGTCACTGTTTTGATATCCTGGTGAAGTTCAAATTCTTCATGTTTTCCTTCTACGGGGTTCCTTCTGGCACATTCTGTAATTTTTCCAACTTTACTTTCTTCTTCATGAGTTTCCTCGACTTCTTGCCAGTGAGCTTCGTTTCAGTCAACCTTTTTCCATTCTGATTCTTTTCTTCTTTAGGCATGGTAACTTCACATTGTGGGGTAGGTTTCAGGATCGTGTTTCTTCCTTCATTGGCTCTGGGGTAGGTGCCCTGCTTTCTTGTTCTTGTACTTGTTCAGCTCCAACATTCAAGTCTTGATACCTAAATAGCTTCGCGTTATCCTCCCGTTCTTCAATTAAGTGTGCTATTCTTCTAGCCACGAAAGCCTTTAACTCTTGCTTCTTTTTTTCTAAGTCTACCTCTTCTTGCTTTCAACTTTGATCTTTCACAATCCAAGTTTTGCCTAACAAAACTGGAAACGGAGCATTGCTTTCCACGAACTTAATAATTTCAAAATCTTCTTCTGTTGAGGTGCCATGGGTAGTCATGGCTATCTAGGTAATCCATCCACATAAGGTTATCAATTTTCCTTTAAACAAGCTTAGTCCTCCTAGTGAAGGAACCAGATCAGGTCTACCTAGGGTTTCCCAAGTGCTTTCATCCATGATGTTTATCGATGTTTCCTCATACAAAGTACAGTCAATGTCGAAGTCCCCTATTCTCACTTCAACTTGTTCTTTCTTCTTGAGGATCTCTAATAAGCTGATGTCTCTTTGATAATTCAGGGTGTCTTTCATTTTCAGTAACACAATATCTGATTCTTTTCAGGGTTCCTCTATAATCTGGCTCTCTTGATCTCCTTTAGGTTTTTCTTGCTCTATATTCATCTTTTCAAGTCTATCAATCATTCTAGGGAAATCCAGTACTTCATGGTCCAAAGCCTTACAACAGAGACAATTTGTTCTTCCACCAGGGCACTCCTTAGCTAGATGTC
>SNQJ01S0153335.1:22787-33976 GCA_010110895.2 Picea sitchensis | reverse complement strand
AAAGAAGATAATAGAAATATAACAAAAATTTTCAGATCACATCAAGAAGATAACCATTGATAGAAATTGAATATCAATTCATAATCTGAACATACTATGAAGATAGGTACTACTGTAAAATAATTCAATGATCTTCAATATGAAACTGAACAGTGAACATAATAAATAACATTAGTAAAAGAGATAGGGTTAGAAACTCACCTGAGTGTGGAAACCCCCATAGATGTACTTTGTAAAGGGAGAAGTGTCAAGCACTTACCTGAGGGCATACCTTACCAAGTGAGAGAGAGATGACCAACAAGAAAAACAAATCACAATAGACCCCCAAAAAAAGATGACCTCAATCAATCAAAGAACCCTCAGAGACCAACGTTTCCTTGTAACCATCCACTTTGGGTCACATTTCTCTTAACACATTAGGAAAACTATGGAGGGTCACAGTAGCCTTCCTTGAGGCACACCACACAACACAGAGGTACAAAAGAGGTCACAAGAGGCAAAGGCAAGTTGACAGTGCCAAGGTTAGGCTGCGGCAGGGTCAAGGCAGCTACAACAAGGCTACCGAGGGGCAGCTACAGGCTGACAGCTCCAAGGATATGTTGCAGCAGGGTCAAGGCTGCCGAGGGGCAGCTACATGCTGATAGCTCCAAGGATAGGCTGCGGTAGGGTCAAGGCAGCCACGACAAGGCTTTCAAGGGGTAACTACAGGCTGACAACGCCAAGGTTAGGCTACGATAGGGTTAAGGCAGCCACGACAATGTGGTTGAGGGGCAGCTAGAGGCTGACAGCGCCAAGGCTAGGTTGCGGCAGGGTCAAGGCTACCGATGGGAAACTACAGGCTAATAGTGCTAAGGATAGGTTACGACAGGTTCAAGGAAGCCATGACAAGGATACCAAAGGGAAACTACAGGATGACAGTGCTAAGGATAGGTTGTGACAAGGTCAAGGCAGCCACAGAAAGGCTGTCAAGGGGCAACTACAGGCTAACAACACCAAGGATAGTCTGTGTCAGGGTCAAGGATGCCGAGGGGAAGCTACAGGCTAACAACGCCAAGGATAGGCTGCGACAAGGTCAAGGAAGCCACGACAAGGCTAGCGAGGGGAAACTACAGGATGACAGTGCCATGGATAGGCTACGGTAGGGTCAAGGCAGCCACGAAAAGGCTGTCGAGGGGTAGCTATAGGCTGACAGTGACAAGGATAAGCTGTGATAGGGTCAAGGCAGCCACGAAAAGACTGTTGAGGGCTAGATATAGGCTAACAACACCAAGGATAGGCTACGACCAACACATAAGAGGGGGAACCTAGCCACAATAAGGGTGACCAAAATATACAAGTCAACAAGAGGGGCTTAACCAATCACAAGATAACAACATAAAGGGTCATCTCTCCATCAAAAGGTCGAATCATAATGTGGGGGTGTCATCCTCGTACAAAGGGGGTTTCCACACTTTGATGTGGGATTTATACCTTCTAGTCTAATCCAAGGGTCAAATGGTCAAAGGCAAAGAAAAATAACACTATCTACTAGATAATATGCATTAAAAATATTCAAAAAATGTCACGGAAAAGTAAATTTATCAAGAACTCATTGAAAGGTAAAGAAAAAAAATGTATGCAAGACCTTAATATTGACAGGCATATGTGATTTTTTTTTAATTATAAATGACCGGTATTATAATATTATACATCAGTACTAGTTTTTTTTTTTTCTTTGCACAACTTGCTGCTAATTTCCTAAGTGTTTCATCGATATCTGTGTCATCTTCATTTACTGTGTGCTCTTCTATTGTTGAATATCCTTGCATTCTCGAACTCATTGCATTCCTTGTCACATACTCACGACGTTGAGGCACTAGATGCGGGTCGTCGCCTACAGCGACAAAAAATATTAAATTTATAGGGCAAGTTATTGAATACGATTGATTTAGTTCATTAATAAGAAAAAATATGACTGGAATGTAATAATTTACCTTCCATGTTATCCTCTTCTGTTAGAGGATCTCGATGTATGTCGTGCAGCTCTACCACTGAAACCACAAAATTTATAAGTAGACAATCATAATTGAATTAGTAAAAGGAAAAAATAGAATCACAAAATTTATAAGTACGAAATTATTAAGTTATATATGATTAATATACAACCATATTACCATCGTGGCTCTCATGTGCTGCACCGACCCAGTTATGTTAGGATCAGGTTGCACCTAACTTTCAGGAGGTTTCACCTCACTGTCAGGAGGTTGCACCTCACTTTCATGGGGCTGCATGGAAGCATCATCTTGTGGTTGCTCTCTACTATCAACAAACTATTATGCAGTACTATTGATGGGCTTGGTAATATTGTTGCTCCCCTACTATAAATAATAGAGCAACATATAAAATTATTGGACGATATCAAACAAGAATGTATTTTAAAGGTAATGAAATCGTGTTATTGTGGTTAGATTTTTATAATATGCCATCTCATGCACATTGCATCTTGGCAACTGTCCCAATATTTTTCGGTGATCAATAACAACTTGGTATCCATACTTGTAACCAAGCTGGAGGTCTTCTGTAGTGGATTTGGTACAAAAATCGTCCCCCTACATTGCATAAGAGTATTGATTTTTGTTATTGGTTTCCCCATGAATTACCAGAAACCTGGAAGGTGATATAACTAATGATATTGTTAAGATGATTGATTACTTACAATTCGTGCCTGCAACTTCAAATAGTCGCCTTGGCCTAGTCCATGTTGGCCATGTTTCTCAACCCTTTCCTTGGTGGCCTTCGAAGTGTCAGGGAGCCTATGAAAAATTTCAAGTATGTTATATACCGCAATTGTATTTAAAAATAAAGAAATCTAAAAGTATTTAATTCAAATTGTAATATACCTTCTTGGACCAAGTGGATTTCTTCCTTCTTTTCTCAATCTCTTCTCCTTTGTGTCCTCAATGAACACCTTCCATTCCCTCTCAGGAATAATGGGTGGACGCTCATACCTAGGTTTCTTTTGCAAGTTAACCCTATACATGTCACACATATATTTTAAATATAGGCCCACCACTTTGGAGCCCTCTCTTTTGTCGAAGGTATCTACCCCAAACATATGTTCAAGGTAGTCCAAGATTTGTTTTTTGAGGTGAATACTCTGAGAATTCCACCTCGTGTGTAACGTGGGACCAAAAATTTCCAACGACTGGTCATGCAAGTGTTTATAAAACAATTTGTTTCCTACATGCAAAAATAAATGATCATTAATTAGAAAATAATAATATATAAGATGATATATGCTTCAGATATACAACAAAAAATGGTTAAAACAATTAAAAACACCTGGAATTTTTAATGTCTTTATTGGAACTCCTTTCTCATTCATCAAAAAATTGCATGAAATTGTTCCCATGCTAACAAAGCATGACAATCTAGGAAATGAACTGACAGTTTCATCACTGCCACTACCACTAGCTCCTACGGGTGGCTCTGCCACCTCTGGCTGAAGGGGTATGTCATGCTCACGGTCCCCAGTTATAGGTCTGGACCCAGTCTAAGTATGTCTGGGATAAATCACAAGTGGAGTGCTAAATAGCCTAGCCGGTATATGTTGGCTCATGCTGGCTGGACGTTGTGGTGTACTCTCTTCAACATGACTACTACCAACATCTACTGTAGGAGCCGACTGAATCAGAGCCAAAAAATCCTATATAAGAAAGAAAAAGTTTTTTTGATTAGAAAATGTAAAATTTATAAACATGAAACATTCATAATTGAACTTACGACCAAAAAAAAATCACTTTAAGATATGGTTATTACCTTGTAGTTTTGAAGGTCTTCCTTCAACTACTCTATCCTTTCTTTAGTTTCTTGATTTTGATCTTTACTTACAATCAAGCGAAGGATTTCTCTGTTTGTTTTTCTGATGATTTTGTTGATTATTACCATTATGTTGGGGTCATACAACAAGTCATCGTTGACCCAATCATCACAACCATGGCCCTTGGACTACATATTTCAAGAAAGAAAAGTTATTTTCAATTATATAAACAAATAATAAATTTCACATTAAATATAATTCGGAAATGTTAATTATATTCCTATTCTGGGGGGGGCTGGAGATTTTCCATGATCATCCTGCCAAGAATTAGGTGTTAGAAATCCATAACAAATGAAATGACTCATGCAAACTCATAGAGTATGATGTGCATTATAGTGAAGTGCATTGTCTGTAATTTACTTGTTTTGAGGGGTCGGTTGGTGCTTTTCCACGATCAGCCTACCAAGAATTAGGCATTAGAAATCTATAACAAATGAAATGACTCATGCAAACACTAAGAGTATGATGTGCATAAGATTTAGGTGTTAGAAATCCATAACAAATAAACATCATGAACAACGATAAATTTACAAACAATGGGAATACAAATTTACAAACTGCACCACATCACATGATGATAAGTAAACATAATAGATTTCAAATTACCTCCCCCATAATAGCAATGTCTGTATGTATTCAATTCAAGTTTTAATCAATCAACAACTCCTCCCCTACAGTTATTGATTTTATTGCGCATACGAATAAATGGTTTCATTCATGCCCCTCAAATATGCAATTGGCTTGCTTATTTGTTGTCCCGGGTCATGTACTATTTATAAACCCCGCAATATTGCCCGATGCCTTTGGCCTTCTGTCAATATACATAGACCCTCCATTGTTTCTATCGTTGTCTCTTAGCTGTATATAATTTGCAGCCACTCCATGTATTTGCATACCTCACGTATATTGGACTAGCTTCATCCAATCTCTATAATTGTAACAAGGCCCGACATACTCCATTAATTCAATTATTCCGCCATCAAAAACCTTTATGCCATCCATGGAAAATAGCCCCAAGCCATGTAACGATGATGGAGAAATGCAATATATCCTCTCGTCCAGAAAAAAATTAGTGTTTACTTGAGGAAGGTCCTTGGGTACCCATCATTTCACTAAATGTGTGTACCTCAAGGGCACCTCGATGTCATCTATGCTCTCAGCATCATAAGAGAAGGACCCCCCTTCAGCAAGAAAAAATTCCATGGGTCTATGGAATTTTCTTCTGATCTTCTCACCTCTAGTTGCTCTCCGTCTACCTGAAATTTCCTTGCTCGATGAAGATAGATCTAACAAATACCTGTTTGGTTGTATGTGTAGTCCATCGAATGAGTGAGCAGTTAATAAGAATGCCCCTTTCAATTCTAGTAATGATAATTGTGTAGGATACATCAAGGAAAACAACAAATATGCATTCTTCTTAAATGACAGATTGATCAACTCGTATTATAAGGGGCAGATTGATCAACTCGTATTTGTGATGTAGAGAGACCAAGTGACATATCAAGTTGGTTCAACAAAAAGCAATGACTCCGCACAAAAGTAGGCCACAATTAATAATAAGCCTCGAGTATGGTCTTGTTACTCCTCACTGCGCTTGTTTGGATTCTATGGGTTGTTGGAGTTGGGAGTTTGAGGCACATTTGGTCTATATCTTGTCTGTATATGTGTTTAAGGTAGGAACCCATATCGATATTTCATTTGAATTAGAGAATTCTTGGTTTCTTGTGCTTTGTCTTGGGTTACTATTGTGGTAAAATTGGTATTGTGTATCTCTTCCATACTCTATGTTTCTTGTTGTGAAATTATTTAAAACTATCCTCGACCCTTTTCTAGGTTTTCCTCTTCCTTATACTGGACACACCTTTGTTGTGATTTTGAGCTCCTTATATGGGCAATTATAAAGCCCCATCTTGGCCATTACTTATGTTTACACCTAGCTCAGGTCCTATCTTACTATGGTTTCCTCTAGGAATTGCTTGAAGTTTACGAATTGACCCATGGGTTGCTTAACTATGGCTTGGTTTAAAGTTTCATTCTACCTACATTGAATGCTCATCTCTTGTAAATGTTTGGTTCTACCTACATGTGTTAATTACCCTACCTCAAATACTTGCTACTATTATGGATATGGTTGGGATATCATTCTCATGACCTCTTGGCCATGTGTTATGTTCATTTTTATATTTATTTTTAGACACTATCTATTTGGCATTGGCCCTATCTCTTACTACTTGGAAAAGAATATTTTGGGTAGTTTCTGCATGTGATCTAACCTAGGAACCCATGTTTATTCTTATTTATACTTGTTGATTCCTGGCTATATTGATGCTCATTTTATTTTGATGTCATTTATGTAGGCCTAAACTTTATTTTCAAATGGGAATTATTAGTGTCAAACCCTTAACTCGACTAGTTTTTGTGAATATTGTTTGTTCTTGGGTTCACTCATTGCATCACTATTTTGAGATGGTCGTGTTTATGTGTTTTATTTGGGCTTGTTATTCCTGTTTTCGAGGGGAAGATGAGGAGCAATATATAATTTGACGATCCCCACCCAGAGGTATCTACTCACCTTAGGCCTATGCCAAGGATAGCTCAATCCTCCTCTTTCAAATTAGGACATGCTTCTCCTTCATCCTATGCATATTGTAGTTTGCATTTACACTCAATGATGGGAAGACTAATGGTTCTTTATTTTTTTATCTGGTGAAGTACATTTTTTTGTATAATGGGAATGTAGACTTGTAGTTTGAGTAATATGGATGAGCCTACATTTTTATTAATATGCGAGATGTTCTACTTATATTCTCATGATTATTTAATGTTTGTATCTTGCTCATGACTTAGAGGTGATACCATGATGATGGTATATGATTGATTTATTTGGAAGAAATATGTGGGAAATCGTATGTCTAGGTTTGAAATAATATGAGCATGACATTATTTGATTTTCTTGTCATTTAAATGTTATGTTTTCTTTATTATGATTATAAAGAAGAATATATAAGGGGATTAATGTAGTCATAAGGGGATTAATGTAGTCATAGGGGATTAATACAATCATAAGGGGATTAATGGAGTCATAAAGGGTCTAATTTGGATTTTTAAGGTTGTTACAAGCTCCAGAATCTCACAATTCATAGTAGTTTTGGTTTTTCAACTGCACTTGGTGGTGGATCTTGTTTACTTGACCTCTTTCTCCTAAATCGGGAACCTTAGAAATGTTATGTTTAATTTTTTTCCTCTCACTTTGGAAACCCTAAAAGTTCAATTATATTATATTAAGAAATATGGACAAGAAGGACATTGTAATTGCATGGAATATTATCATATATGGATATTAAATTTCGTTCTATTTTCGGTGATATGTGGAACGCCACGTGGTTCCTCACATTTAGGGAGATATTTCCTTGTGAAGTTGGAATCCCCGAAGAACGGTCACGAAGCCCTAGATGGTTACAATTCAATGAATGCAATGGTAAAGTGGTTGTAACAAGAAATATCTAGAAGCCCTAGGTTTAAGGGAATAGGTTACCTAACTAAAGTATAAATACCCATTAAGGAGTCATTCACAAATACACTCACAAACTTACAATTGGATATCTATTTTGTGAATGTTATGGTATAGTATTGTGATCTTTTGGCTAGTTTGTGACAACATTTTTCTGAGGTAGCAAAGGAAGGTCGAAGGTGAAAGTCTCAGAGTTGCAACAAACATGAGTAACCCTAGTTTCTAAGGTATCCATGAGTTACAGGTCAGAAGGGTGCGGATGTATGCAGGCTGTAGTGGAGGAAATCATGGATATCCATGCGAAGTAGAAGAGAAAGTCACAGATTTGTAAAAATGCTTGCGAAATGTTGTGAAGGGATGATAGTGCCTGGTGTTTTAGGATAAGGAAGTTATGTTGTCTAGTATCTACTACAACAGGTCATATACATGTTACATGTATGCTTATGTTCTTAATTTGAGAGTTACATGATTATTGTATGGTACATGATTGAGGAATGTCTTGTTGGTAATGGTATGTGATATGGTACACCTTGGTATTGTTATGGATCATTGATTAGAAACATTATTAGTTATCTTGGTATTTGGTTTGTTCTGGTTATGGTTTATCATTAGAGGCATATCTTGGATATATTGGCACATTTCATGGTACATGGTATGTGTTACATGGTTGAGGATATGGTACAGGATTGATGCATGATTGACACATGATATGCTACAAGTGTTGATGGTTGATGTACATAGTTGATGTGCAAAGTTGTCACATGGTATGGTACATGTGTTGATGGTACAGGTGTTGGTTCATAGTTGATGCATTGGTTGTGGTACAGGTTGTGGTACACAGTTGATGCTTGGTCTGGTATAGGTTGATAGTTTGGTACATGATTTGGTTCATGGTTGAGAAACATACCTTGTGATGGTATGTTAGTGATATTGGTGCATGATTGGTAGAGGCATGTGTTTTTTATGTTGGGAATATAGTTGAGAGGTGTCCTTGGTATAAGATCCATGTGAGAGGATCTGGTTGAGTATCAGTGACAGTGATAGGTTGGTCAGTGATAGTTTGAGGTGACAGTGACAATGACAGTGACAGTGGCAATGATTATGGTAGTGACAGTTGGTCTACACTTATATTTCATGGAGGTTGGATGGGAAAGAAAAGGGGGTTGTATCCTCCTTTCGGTTGGTGCTAGAGAATCAGGTAGTTGGAGCTTCCTTTAGGTTCGAACCTAAGAATTAGGGGTTTGTAGCCTCTTTTTGGTTGGAGCCGGTGAATTTAGGGAGTTTTAGATTCCTTCAGGTTGGAGACTGTAAATAGGGGATTGTAGCCTCCTTCCAGTTGCAACTGGAGAATTTGGAAGTTCATGCTTCCTATCAATAAATTCTTGATATATATAAGAAAATATTATGTGGTTTTTTTCCATTTGAGTTTCCACGTAAATACTGGTGTACCGTGTATTTCATGTGATGATGTTGTTGTGATGTTATTTATGATTATATGCTCATGAAATATTGAATGCATTCATAGATGATGTCAGGATGCTATATTAAAGATTTTAATGACCTGAAAACACTGAATTGTCAAACCAGGGTAAGTGAACTTAGAGCTGCTACACTGTATGTGCGGGTAAGATTCTAATTCCTATCTAAAGACTATTCTTAGAAGAAAACACAAACTCACTCTTAGAAACTGAACCCTAATGATTATCTTGAAACTCATCATCTCCTATTTTAATTCATCAAAGGAAAACAATTATGTGCTTAAGTGCAGGTACTTCTATTTCTATTCTAATGTGATTTCACAAGACTATCTACCACTATCTTTAATCATCTAATCATCACTATTTCTATCTAAGCTATAAAAGAAAGATTGTTTCCTAAAATCCTGTTAATTCAACATCAAAGATAAATCTAAATCTATTCGCCGGAAAATAAAGAAATATCCTATTTACCCTACTGGTACTGGAAGATTCCTCTAATTCAATTGCAACCTAACTATCCTAACAGAGTAGAGTAACCTAACTATCCTAACCAAAGAAAAGTAAATTCAAACTCACATTCTCTTTAATTTACGTTCAGATTGAAAACTAGAAACAAAGCAAACCTAGTTCATGCTTTAAATTCTACAGGAATCAGCCATGCTTTCAACACTCATCAATGCAGAAGATATTAATATGTTGGAAACGATACATTTGAAGAATAATTAAGCAAGAATCTGAACAAGTTAATTCCCAAACTCAAATAAGCTAACATGCATGCAAATCCTAAGATACTGAAATAAACTAACTCTAATACAGAGAAAAGCAGTGACTTGAACCTGTTGGCGGGCCCAACCAAGAGGTGAAATCACCGAAAGGAAAACCAGAACTACTCAAATCATTCTACGCAAACATTGTTCATTCTTCACGCTCCATTTACTCAGGAAAAATAACTCAAATCATATAACAGCGAAGTAACATAACGCATAAGCAGATTGTATTAGCAAAAATGTATATCATAGCATAACATAACCAACGTTTCTTAGGATCGATCCTCTGTCTTTATAGATCCTCCTAAAAAATAGTTTAAAACAAAAATACATTAATTCAAACGGATCCCAGATCCAAAAATAACTCAAGATCAGTTAAAAACGGTCTTCACATCTTCATGACACGCAGTGCCATGAAGTGTGAATCATGAATTATTAACAACTCAGTTCTATAATCTCGCCTTGAATCAGCATATGAGTGATGACTCAATCTATCATGTAAATCGCACTGTCTACCACTCTGGCCATATCGCGCGGATCTTTAGCAGCTTCGTTGGTATCTCCACTGGGTGCGAGCTGGTACCTGGTACTGGCAAATCCTGTTTCAAATAGAAATAGTACCTAACTCATGCCATATTAGTTTCAATATTAATTTAAAGTATCAAAACACATAAAAATGACTTGAAACGTAAGAATACCTTGAGTAGCCCCATTTAGTGGTAAAGAGATGTCAAATGTGTCATAACAAGGCCAGAAGGGGTGGTACTGTGTATGGAAATGGAGGTCTTTTTGATATGATGTAGGCAAAACATAGTCAAAACTGGAGACTAACATTCCCCCAAACTGAAGTCTTTGCCTGTCCTCAGGTAGTCAAAAAGTCAAAAACTGAGATTCATCAGAGCGTTGCAGCAGCTGCAACCAACATTTGTAACTTCTCATGTTTCTTCAGGTTTCTGATTTCCTTCTTGAGGACTCGGGTGATGATGATATGCTTCCTGGTAGTCTTTTGCAATCTCCTGATCCTTTGGAAAAGACCCTTATTCTTTTGTTTTAATCTTTCAATTTTGGACAAGAAATGAGTTTGCCTGAATTTCATGAGTTCATTCTCTGTTTTGATATGTCGATCCAATACAGTGTACTCATGTAGCTTCTCTTTCAACCTGTTATTCCTGCTTTCTAATATGGCTACCATTTGTCTCAAGGATTTACTGGAGGAAATTTCACAATAAGATTCAAATGTTTTATCATGTCCTGGTTGTGTTTGAGGACTGGATGTGTGAGTGAACTCATCTGGACTTTGATGATGGGTGTCAACTGGATCGGAATTGTCAACTGGGCGAAGTTCAGGAGTGAACTCTTTATATGTTCGAGTAGGGGTATCTGTGGGCAGTCGAATTGGCTCATCCTGCTCAATTTATTTAGGCTCAGTATCTAGTCGATCCACTCTATAGACTTTTCGAATTAATTGAGAAAGAGTCCAAGTCGTTTCAGAGGGATCTAGAGCCTCCTCATGATCATCCACACTTTTTAACCTCTCCTGTGGTGGGTAACTGGGCACAGAGTTATCCATATCT
>SNQJ01S0153335.1:0-22777 GCA_010110895.2 Picea sitchensis | reverse complement strand
TTTTTGATATGATGTAGGCAAAACATAGTCAAAACTGGAGACTAACAGATGACACATTGATCATATACTATTGAATATTGTTGATAAAGTTGAATAATATATATTTTGGTTAAAAGTGGTAAAAATTCTCACACAGATTCACACCCCCTCTCAGTATTCCAACAGGTATAAAGTTGTCAGGGCTTGGATAAATCATAGGGAACTAAGTAAGAGGTCACTTTGTAGAGTATTGATAATATTAAAATTATTATTACATCTAGATTTTAGGATAATTTGTGGGCAATAAATATTAGAGGATAAAATAAAATTGAGATAATATAAGGAGGTGATTCCTCGAATCTAGAAGATAAAAAGTATCTCTCTATTTTAACCAGTGTAAAGAAGAAAATCAACATTGCTAAAATAAGAATGAACTCTCGCGAGATCCATAATGAAATAGGGTGTTGGAAAAATCCTAAAACGTTGTGGTTCAAAAGGAAATATCATCTTTATGACACTAAGAGTGTTGAATATGAAAATAAGGGGTGACAGGTGTAGGGGGGTCATCCTTGATCTTAGGGGGAAACAAGAATTATCTTGTGAATGAGGTTTAGGGACATCCACAAACAACTATGATGATATGTATCCTCTCCTCCAAGGAATTCTCTCTATAAATGAGGCTAGAGTGAGGACATTTATTATTAATGGAGATTCAAATATAATTAACAATCTCTTAAATAAAAATAAAATCCCATCTGATAGTAAATAGTAAGCTAGACTACCTCATCGTGAGAATAAAAAAAAAGAGACTATTTGGTTTAAGTATATCACCTTTTTCCAAATCTTGAGGGCTCTAAATCATAAATAAGAAACCCTCAACAAAAAATCCTCAATATTGAACGAGGGAACCCTAAGGAAAAATAGGGGTATTTCTTTCCAATCTATCCCCTAGTCTCGCATCCAATATAAATTATGCATGGTGCCATGTATCAATATCATTAATCAACATATGTCAACAAAATCAAGCTATCATAGTATAACTAGATAGAGGTGGGATACAATCCACATCACCTTTACGACATCCCCACACATCATAGCCTTTATGTTTATCCAACAATTTGAATCTTGCAGAGAGTATATGCAATAGAAAGGAAGTATTATGTCTCATAGGATAGGTGCTTCATCCAACAAGGATAATTGGTGGTGGTTGGCTCTGGTTCAACTAGATTTTTAGGTAAGCACTCCCTTTCAAACTCTATTGACGATTCTTGGTGTTGTCTTAGTGGTTTTTTCTTAGTCTCTAGTCGTTACTATCTTAGTTTGGTGCTCTCCATTGGTGTTCATTTAGATCTCTATTATTTTCCTTATTTGTTTTTTTGGTGCTTGTTTTGAGCCACTATTTTGTAACATTGGAAATAGGGGTCTCTTGTTCCTCCATCTGAATCTAGTTAGACTCTTATTGAGGCAGATTTTGAATTCAATTTTCCAGGCTTTGAATGACTTGAAGAAGGAAAATTTAGACTATCTCATGTATATAGTGTATTTTCCATCTTGGATTGGGATTTTAACTTGTTGGATGCTTATTGTGCCTATTAATTGGAAAGGCTTGGATCACTATATTAGTATTTTTCCTTTGGGAATTTATTTTCTACTATATGTTTGGGCATCTATGGAAGATTTGGGACATGGATTATATGGAAATTCAGAAAATGTAAAGAGTATTGCATAAGCATGCATATTTTATCAACAATGATGGGACATCTACATTCTAAGTGAAAAATAAGGTACATGAGAATGAACATCAATACATATCAAAAAATGAAGTTTTCATGGACATCCTTGTGAAAAAAGAAAAAAAAATCCAAGTTCTAGAATTTGAATGCTCAATGTTAAAGAGTATGGCTTGTAATATCAACAAAGGTTCCCGCTCAACTGGTTCAAAATATAGAATGTCAGTGAATTATGCCCATGATAATGTAAAGGAAGAGGAAACAATTCATCATATGATTGAAGACATGGACTTGAGAAATCAAGTTGTCACATCCCACTAATATTGGTCAATACAAGGCACGCAACAAACATGTTTTTCATTAGTATTTCATATGTTATGTCGGACAATATCAATATTAGGTGTCATTTTTACAGTTTATATTAGAAAAAAAAANTTTCTTAGTCTCTAGTCGTTACTATCTTAGTTTGGTGCTCTCCATTGGTGTTCATTTAGATCTCTATTATTTTCCTTATTTGTTTTTTTGGTGCTTGTTTTGAGCCACTATTTTGTAACATTGGAAATAGGGGTCTCTTGTTCCTCCATCTGAATCTAGTTAGACTCTTATTGAGGCAGATTTTGAATTCAATTTTCCAGGCTTTGAATGACTTGAAGAAGGAAAATTTAGACTATCTCATGTATATAGTGTATTTTCCATCTTGGATTGGGATTTTAACTTGTTGGATGCTTATTGTGCCTATTAATTGGAAAGGCTTGGATCACTATATTAGTATTTTTCCTTTGGGAATTTATTTTCTACTATATGTTTGGGCATCTATGGAAGATTTGGGACATGGATTATATGGAAATTCAGAAAATGTAAAGAGTATTGCATAAGCATGCATATTTTATCAACAATGATGGGACATCTACATTCTAAGTGAAAAATAAGGTACATGAGAATGAACATCAATACATATCAAAAAATGAAGTTTTCATGGACATCCTTGTGAAAAAAGAAAAAAAAATCCAAGTTCTAGAATTTGAATGCTCAATGTTAAAGAGTATGGCTTGTAATATCAACAAAGGTTCCCGCTCAACTGGTTCAAAATATAGAATGTCAGTGAATTATGCCCATGATAATGTAAAGGAAGAGGAAACAATTCATCATATGATTGAAGACATGGACTTGAGAAATCAAGTTGTCACATCCCACTAATATTGGTCAATACAAGGCACGCAACAAACATGTTTTTCATTAGTATTTCATATGTTATGTCGGACAATATCAATATTAGGTGTCATTTTTACAGTTTATATTAGAAAAAAAAATTGAAATCCTATGCGAAGGACGATTTTGATATTTTGGTGCTCGACACATCTTGCATGATATTTATGTAGGTTTTTGTTAATATACAACATTCTTTTTATATTACTACAATGTCTAGCTCAATTGCAACCTATTTCTAATACAAATATTACTCCTTTCTATTTAGAAAAAAGAAAAAAGAGGGTTGAATATGAAAATCACTTTCTCTTATAATGTCTTGCGTACACCCACATTAGATTTCAATTTTAGAGTATTTGTTACAATATCAACCTTTATAACCTTTTAACTCATCAAAACTATCATTCTTTACAAAATCTTCTCTCCAAGATTGTCAAGCACGAAAATAAAATTTTAAAATAAACCAAGTAATTCCATACTTTTTTTTATTAAGGTGCAATAAATCAAAATTGACCTCAGAAGATATTAATAACCACCACCACCATCATCATCAAACATCATTAAGTAAGAAAAACGTAAAAAAGAAAAAGAAAAAAGAATCTTATACAATACAACCCATACTTATGGGAAAGGGACATAATTTTCTAAAGGAGAGAAAACAAATATCACTTGCTTAAATGTGGTAAGTCCTACCTCATCAAATCACATATATGGAGAGGATGAACACCTCTAGTAGAAGTAGAACAACATAGACTAGTAGCTTAAAAGGGAACAAAAAATAAGTAAGCAATTTCGAGGACTGATTGATTAGTGGACTTGGAGAAGAAAGTGGAGGCCATGTGCTTCCATATATGGACCAACTTTTGGAGACAAAAATCCTCCCAATGGGGAGGTGCGATTCAAAAAGGATCCAAAAGAAACAAATGGTGTAAGACTTAAGAATTAGCAAGGATGAGTTTCGCGAGTATTCTTTGATGTGGGTTTTTGTATGAATGATAGTGTAGAGTTGTCACTAAATGTGGTTATGTTGTTTCCAATGAACTCAATATTTTCCGTTTTATCTAACCTATAACAACTCATTGTCTCCATCATTTCCTATTGGTCATTCACGCAACAATTCGACTAGTGTTTGGTATTTATACTATTATGGTTTTATTGGGAAATTAGATAGAAATGAACTAAGCTGTGATTATGTATGTCTTGAATATATTTCCTTGTTGCATTGATTATGAAAATCCCCACATGAAACCATCTATTTTTTTAATTAATTATACTTCATTTATTTAATTGTTGATATGGATTAGTAGGAGAACATACACAATGTTCTTTCTTGGACTATTTGTTGTATACATTGGTCATATCACCACACACAACACTACATTATAGTTAACAAAAACACACCATTATAAATTTTGGTTATTGTGTATATTTTGGCATTTCATTTTCAATTAATGAAAACTTGAAACTCCTGTCAAACATGTTAGTATCAACTAACAACATTCTACAATGTTTTGGTGTATTTATAATTGGTGATTTTCATTGTGAATATATCAGCCATGATTTGTGATTTGATTTGTGCTTTAGATTTTCATCATATTGTTGTTTTATTGCTACAGATAGAGCCCTCACTCATTGTGTTTCTTTGTACCATTATTCTATTGGATTGAACACTATTCATTGATTATTGCTAACAATAAATTTGTAGGCTAGTGTTGTTTTCCTTGAAGTTAGAAAAATAAATATCCAAGTTGTAGTTTGAATTGTAGACCCATAGAAACATATTTTAACCTAGATATTTAAATATTGAAGCAAATATTGAAATACCAATATTTTATGGTCAATTTAACGCTAAAGTTTTGAATAGATAGCTAAACCAAATGGAATTTTTTTGTCCTTTATCAAATCCAATAAGTAGAATATTATTTATATTGCATGTTTTGATGATTATTGTGGACATGATCTGCTATAGTGGAGTAGATCTATGTGGTGGACAGAGATACAGGAAGAAGCTAGTGTTTACAAAATGGGAGGATTTCAAGGCTTTGATGAAATCACAAGATTTCAAGGCTTTGATGAAATCACAATTTTATCGCATAGTCTAGAAAGAGGAGCATCTCATGAAGCAAAACACCTTCATTAAGAAAATGAATAAGGTTTGCAAGTGTACACTTCAAAATTCAAGAAGTAATTGATCAAAATGGGTATCTATTTGGAAGCATTGGGAGTGGTGGTGAATCCTTAGAGGTTTATTTAGCCATATTTGAAGGATGTTATTGTTTTTTTTGTCAAGAGAATAGATGAGGAGAGCAAGAAGGTTCTCTATATTGACTTGGACTCTAAGAAGGTCCAACCAAAAAAGGTCCAAGAAGGAACCACCAAGATAAAAGTTAAGAATATTGTAGCCATAATGGAAAAGAGGAGTAATAGGCATTGTAAAGATTATGATGCAGATGGGAACATGAATGAGAAGTGTTGGAAACTACATCAAAAAATGTATCCAAAGAGGAATAAGTTCAATAAGGGAGTAAATAATGAAACTTTTGAGACAAAGGAAATAATGGTAGATATCACCTCTAATTTGGATGAAGCCAGAGTCTATACCACATTTCAACAACCAAGGGTGAGTGGATACATGAATGCACTATTATGAGTCAAGATTCAACTGAAGAATTAGAAGGTAAATGATCTACTTGATAATGGTTTTTAGTGTAATCTAATTTCTAAAACATTAGTTTATGGTCTCTGTATAGAAACTTATGATCTAGTATAGCCAAGTTCACTAGCATGATTGCAAGAGAAATTTTCTATGAGAACCACCCAAAAATGTAAAATCAAGTTTGTCATTAATGTTGCTTATGTTTATAGGAGTAGTAGGTGTGGGGGGGGGTCATTTTCAATCGTATAGAAAATACAGAAACAAGCTATGATTGGAGACTGGGAATAGGAACCAATAATCAAGCTAAGGCCTAATCTCTTCTTCAATGAATCAGATGAATTAATGATCTCTACGTAAGGTCCCTGGTGGTAGTGGGGGATTCAAAAATTATTATAAATATCATGAACTAGAAACATATTTCAGTTGACAATTACCTATCTTGATCAATATCTCAAATCAAAGAAAAATCTTCTTGATTTGAGAGTATTAAATTTTATTTGAAAATGGGAAGGTCTCATACCACCCATTCCCCTAAGTTTTTACTAATGGATCCCATGGCTCTATTCAATTTATTTGGCAAAAAATGCTTCTTTCCACATCACATTCAAGGATTTTAACTGAGGTAAGATTAAGGAATTTAAGGTTGAGTGTAGAAACAAACGGAAATTGCACATGACATCCATTACCATGTATTTTCACTTTTAACTAAAGTGTGTTAGATTCAGGTTTGAAGGTGGGATAATGGGAAAAAGATGGGAAGTTTTTTCTCAAATTAATTATCTATTTCTTCCACATAAGGCCTAGTTGTTTGGATCTATTGGGCATGGAATTGTTGGAGCATGGCTCTTTTGTTGGTCACCCTATCAGTTTTCACCATGGCTCATGATGCAGACCCCCCTTCTCTCCTAAGGGTTGTGCGACCTCTTGGTATAGGATTGATCAAGAAACTGAGTCTGACTGACTCTTCGGCCCCTCAAGAGCCTCAATCAACTTAATAGCCCCCCCCCCCTTTCTCTTAAGGTGCAGGTTATATGGAACTTGTAGGCTTATCCTTAATGCCTTTTAAAACCTTAGTGTAAATAGGTGTTATCTCTCCTGGTTAAGCCCCTCTCTTTACGTGACCAAGGCTGTGACCAGTCGCCCAATCGAAAGGAACGTCACGATTTAATGTATCGGGCCTTTGCATGTGAGTCACCCTGACCTCCGAAATCCAGACAGGATCCTAGTGCATGCTAGCTCCTCCTTTATCCTCCATCCATATGACCCCTCACTATGATCTAGGGCCAAACCTTCCACGTGCTTCACGATTTTGTGTTTTGTGAAGTCTTCTTTCTCATCCTTCCAAAAACCGAACTTGCAAGTTTCACTTGCCAGATCAATGATCCACAATCCCCATGATCCAACAGTCTGGATCTCATTTTTGCGTATAGGGACTTCGCATTTCATGAAGTTGGAGGACCGCTCACTTCCCGTATCCCTATATCCGAACTCTCGATATCTCCCTAGATAATAAACATTCCACTCTTTGTCTTTGATCAATGAATGTGATCCTTTCGCGAGTTCACACTTTGTGAATCTCTCGATATTCGAACTCCCGATATCTCCCTAGACAATCAACGGTCTATGCTCTCTCTTAGATCAATGACTGTGATCCTTTCATGAGTTAGCACTTCGCGAATCTCTCGTTATCTAAACTTTTGATACCTCCTTCCCTTGAAATGAATCAACGTTCCAGATCTCTCCTCGATATGACAACTTAGATCAAATTGCGAAATCGGATTTTGCTAGTTCCTAGAACTCTTACCTATGATTTCTAGAGTTTCGATCTCCCGATATCTCCCTAGATAATCAACAGTCCATGCTCTCTCTTCGATCAATGACTATGATCCTTTCACAAGTTCACATTTCGTGAATCCTCATGACTCTTCCCTTTGAACTTTCCACTCTGTGAGTTAGTGAAATGTTGATCTCTCACCGCGTGTCCTCCTTGAAAATGGATGACTCCGATGATTTCAAAATTTCGTAACCCGATCCTCCTGTGTACTTTCAAACCTTATCATTAGTTCACTTTACCTTGATCAGGTGGCTATGATTATTTTTCACTCAGACCGAATGGATGAGATATTTCCTCCTCTGCACTTGCTCCTCGTTGTCTGGATGCTAATCGGATGGTCTAGATCCCTCCCCCTGAGCTTAAAATTTCTTTAGACTTAGAATATTTTCTAAATATTCAAAGGTTTCGACCTTTGTCCTTCCTACGAGTCCATTTCTTGGATATCTTTCGCACTTCTTGGAAAGTGTAATCCCTTCTGAGATTGATCTCCTCAAATATTTTGATCTCCTAAGCGCTTCTTTCTTTTCTGGGAAATTTTGTCTAACTCATATTTAAATATTTCTTGAAAATAATTCTTGTCACCTTCCTAGTGTTCCTCTGTTCCATTCCTTTGACACTGAGTAAAATTCTGGATCTATGAACTACTTGCAACAAATTCTTACGCAAGATCTAGATTCTTGCGGACGACTGTGCACTCCTTGCACTAGTCACATTGCACTACTTGCAAAGGAAATATTACGTTATTTCTTCTAAGATTTACGGGTCAAAAAAAACCTGTCAAAGCACTTCTTGTGGACTGTATGCACACCTTGCACTGGCTCATGAAGAAAAGTGATTGAGAATTATACAAACATTTTATAGCTACATACACTCATAGAAAGATTCATTCATTCTTGAAAACAACAATATTAGAGAATTGCAAACAACAACAGTCTCACACATTTGGATCAATTTTCCTCGGTTATCTTCATTCAAAATTAAAATATGATTACAACAAAAATCAAAACAACCACTATCGTTAAGAAAATTCCTACTTGCTCGCAACCCCCATAATCTCGTAACCCTTCTTTAGGGCGTACAAAACCTCTGTTTATACACAAGAAACAAACTAACTGCTATCTAATTGCGGTTACATCGAGACTAGGGTTAAACTCCTAGGTCACGCGTGCTCATTTTGTCTCCACGCACGTGATGTTTCCTTCTTTTTTTTTCTATCAGCCTCAAAATATTTTTAGTACTGGCTAGTGTTCGAGACTCCGGATTGGTTCTTAGGCGTTGATTTGTCCTTCCATGTGTACTCACTGACGATGCTCCTACATCAGCTCAATTGGTCACTTATTGAAAAAAATGTGTGGCATTCTTCGGCTCTTAGGTTCAAATGAATTTGCATTTTTCATTTAAATGGTGAAGTGGTGATTCTCTATTGGTTATTTTGGTTATTTTTTTGCCCTTGTTGGTGGTTATTCTTTGTATCCCTAGTTAATTTTGATAAGGAGGAACCTTTGAAGAATAGAGTTTATTTATTTTTTTGAGTAATGTTTACTTGATGTAGAGTACTTGGATTTTGTTTGTATTCAAATGATTTCATCCTTTTAATGCTTTTATATAATTGGTTATCTACAAGAAGTTGAGATTGGCTCAATGTTATTACCTCGGTTTAGTCATATTTTCCATTTTCATTTCGAAACTCCGAGCATTCCAAGTCTCAATGGACTACCCAAGGAGTGATGGGAAATTCCAATGAGACATTTATGAAATTCAGAAAATCCTTCGAAGGTAGGAAGAGTATATTAAGGTAGGAAGAGTATATTAATAGCTTTAACTTCATGAACATAAATGCAACTCTCTAAACTCTATGATAGTGGATTATTTAATGAAAAAGAAGAGGAAAACACAAGCATTAGAAGCCAAGTTCTCATTTCTCGAGACCAAAATTAACATCATCCTCAAAGGATTTCAATTTGCAGCTTGAAATCACATAATTTCTTTAGGCTTGACTCCAAGGAAATTCAAAGAAGAAGACATAGTTTATCAATTGTTTGAAGATTCGAAGCTGGAGAATCCAAGATCACGGTAGGCCAGTGGAGATCCAGATGAAGCTCGAAGAAAGAACAACTTTCATTAATTTCAATTGTTATGTTTTGTAAATAAGTTCTTATTTTAGATGTATTTTATCAATATTGTACTTGTGGCAACGTCACAAAATCCTCAATGAAGGATTTAAGTCAATTTTTGAAATAAATTTTTTTGGTGGAAATGATTAAGTTTAAAACCAGGATAATAATCCATTTTGTATTACTCTATTGTACAACAAGGATGCCATTTTTTTTTAAACAAAACTTTTAAGCACTCTTGTTAAAAAAAAATGTTTCTTATGTTGATGAAGAATACTGTGAAGTTGCACCACTAGATGCCTATGAGGTGATGTTTGGAATCCTAACACCTATGGGAAAGGGACATTATTTCATATAAGAAAGAGGACAATATTTATTTCTTAAATGTGGTAAGTCCTACCTCACCAAAGAACATATCGGGTGAGGAAGGAAACCTCCAATAGTAGCAAAACAAGAGAAGACTAATAGCTCAGAGGGAACAAACAAGAAGAAAGTAATATTTAGGATTGATGGAATAGTGGGCTTGGAGAAGAAAGTGGAGGCCATGTGGTTCCATCTCCTCCAGAGACCAAGTTTTGTATACCAAAATCCTCCCAATGGGGAGGTGTGATCCAAAATGGATCCAAAACAAACACGGATGGTATAAGGCTCCATTCCAAGTAAAAAATCAGTAGGGATGAGAAGAAAAATGATATCAGGGGAAATGACAAAGAGGCGAGGGTGATAGTTAGTGTTCTAGCCACATTTTCAACCATCTACTTTTCTAGTAACATGTAGAACCCCATTAGCTACAAGAAGACAAAAATTAAAATAAAAAAATAAAGAAGTATAGGAAGGGGGTGATACAAGGGTGTAGATGAAGTGTTGGGGATGCTTGACCTTCTAATTGCCACTAGGAAAATGCGACAATATGTCTATTAAATGTGGGTAGAAGAATGATGAAGGGGTTCCTTTGGTAGAATCTAGTACAAAATCTACAATTTCCTACAAATCATACAACTAATGGCTTGGAGAACCATGATACTTTATAATTGTCAGTAAATAATGATAATAATAGACTAAGCATTGTCATTGAAAGCTAGTTTTCCCAAATTGGGTTTCCAAGGTAAATCAATGTCTCACATGGTTGATTTTTGTGTGCATTTATTTAGTTTTTATATTATCTTTGTTGTGGGTCTTGCATGAATGCTAGCATAGCTATCACTAAATCTAGTTATGTTTTTATTCATGTAACAATTTGACTAGTGTTTGGTGTTTATATTGTTATGGTTCTATTCATAAATTAGGGAGAAGCGATATAAGTTGTGATTATATATTGTCTTGAATATATCACCTTGTTGTATTCATTAGGAAAATCCCCACAAGAAACCATCCTTTTTTTTAATTAATTACATAACATTTATTTAATTGATGGTATGAATTAGTGGGATAACATACACAGTGCCATTTCTTTCATATTTTGTTTCATACATTGTGCATATCCCCACACACAATAATCAATTATAGTTACACAAAAAAAACACTCTTATAAAGTTTTTTTATTATGTATCTTTTGGATAAATTAATGCAAACTTGAAACTCTAGTCAAAACATTGTTGTATCAAGTGATAGTAGTTTACAACATTTTGGTTTATTTAGAATTGGTGATTTTCATTATCAATACATAATGTGTGATATATGGCTTGAGTTATGCTTAGGATTGCAATAATATCATTGATTCATTGTTAGGGGTATAGCCCTCACTTAGAGAACTTCTTTATACCATTACTCTATTGCATTGAACACTATTATTTGATTATTGCTAGAAAACAATTTATGAACTGGTTTCGTTTACCTTTTAGTTAGAAAAAAAGTCGAAGTTGTTGCTTGAATTGTAGACCTAAAGAAAGATATTTTAAGCTATATATGGAACTCATGGTAGAACCACTACTACACAAAGGCTGGTTGTAGTTGTTCAAGCATATAGAGGTAATGGATAGGCTTTTTATATTGGAAAATATAGTGTGGTGAAGTGAATTTGCAATCTAACAATCATTAGAAGAGACTAAGTATTTTTTTAATTATGTAATTAGAATCTATTTTGATGTGTTTTACCAACCATAGGCCCACCATCTATAGATCACTAGTAAACCTGTTAGCATAGACTAGTGCACCTCACCCAGGGATATTCGAATTGGGCACCTACTGGCACGATGCTAGCCAAATGACCATCAACATTTTCAACAATTGATTGAGCTAACCCCCAGATAATTTTTTTCCAAGGAAAACCTCATGGAGAAACAAAAAGGATGCTTCCCTACATTCATGGATGAAACCCCTAGTAAACCTGTCAACGTAGACTACTGCACCTAACCTAGGGTGATTCAACCTAATAAGTCCTAGAAAAAAACTAGCCAAATGCCCAAGAACATTAGTGATAATTTATTGAGTTGATTCTTGGGATAAGTCCTTTCAAGACATCTTTTCAAAGTACTAGAATATGAATATTTCCTATATAGTATTTCCACTTGATACTCATAACATCAAATCCAAATATTTTTTATTCGAAAGTTCTTGAAACAAAATATTTGAATTCGATATGTCAAACCTAAAAAAATATCAATTTGTGTTAATTTATAGGTTTTCCATAACTACCAGTCAAATTGATGGAAGTAGATAACTATCCTTCCTTTGTAGAGTAAGTATGGCTTGTAGAATAGAACATAGTGGTTTCTTGATAAAGATAAATATCATTGAACACAGCCTAAACCTACAATATTTTTATGTCGTGTGTGTGCATTATTGCGCAAGTGTGTGTACATTATTGTGCAAGTGTGTGCAACAATGATGTTTTTTCATGGTTTACCCATGGAGGCTTTAGACCTAAACTCTCTTGACGAATCAGGAGTTGTTGACTTGTGATGAAAATCAATTATGAAATAATTTGTATGAAGTTGATTTTTCTAAGTTGTTATTGTCATACATAAAATTAGTATAAATGTTTTTTTAGACTTAATTATCATAACGTAAATAAAAAAAAGTGTTTTATAGAACATTTATATATATATATATATATATATATATATATTAATTTGAGTTTTTTAATATTTTTATTTTTTATTAAAAATAATACTATATTGTAATAATATTACTTAGGTTGTGGTTTACTTGTAAGATAATAAAAATATACCATAATTTTAAAACAATTCTTAACACATTATCATTTAAAATTACTTGAAAATATGCAAAATGATATGTTTAAAAACTTATTATATCATTTTGTAAAACAAAAAAAGTGTTTTTTTTTTACACCTGAAACAAAAAATCATATTCATTAAAAAAGAGGTGTGCTAAGGAATACAATGATTACAAATAAAATTTCGATGTTATACTCCAAAATTAAGCATATTTCTAAACTAGCTAAGAAAAAATCTATAGCCTTTTCTACAAGCATCCCATCCTAGACATTTCTACATGTAGCATGATTTACATATTGTCTCAACAAAAAAACCATCATGTAATACATATACCAGTTAGGGGGTGCACTATCCTGAACTTCTTGCCCTTATGTAGAGTGAGGGGGTCAATTTCCTCCACTTCCATGGGGTCCTATGTCTTTCCAACTATATATTCTTCATGAAAATCTTCCTCCAGTGAATTCCTTGACCCTTGATTGTTGGAGGCAAGATATAGGGAGTCTGGTCATTATGGAAGGACATGCATATGAATATGTTGACACTTTACCTTTAATGCATTTATCATTTTTTTTATGCAGTAATAATAGGTTCATTATATTGGTAGCATTGATATCCAAAAACAAGAAATGTCATATCACCGATTCTCCCACATTTCAATGTAGATTCCAACACACATCATTGAAATCTTGTTCTATTTCCAATGCAATTCAAGTGAGTGAGCTACTATGTGCCCCTTCCATCTGTCCCATGATATGGCTTGTTCTTACAAATCATTGAATTCTTTATTAAACAATGGTTTCCCACTATGGAATGGGGTTAGACCATGCACCCCACTTTTTCTACACAACCCTGAGCTTAGGGAAGATGCCACCTTGACCCAGTGGTTAGCGATTCCTTTTGATTCTCATTTGATGTGGAATAATGTGAACTTGTTTAATTTTACAAGCATTTTGTGGATCCTTGAGATGAGAATGTTCAAAGCATTATTCCCTGGCTCTGAGTCCTCGATATGATTAGAGTTTTGAGTCCCTCTTCCTTTTTTATATCTATGCCTTTCCACAATCAATATGCATCCACCATGTTATTAGAAACATTCCCAAACCCCAAACATACCAAGAAATTTGATTTCCTCTATAATCATATAAATCCCCCTACACTTGTTACCCCACCCTTGACAAAATAAATGATATATATATAATACAAGACATTTAAATTCCATCTATATACAAATCCAGACATTTAAAGGGAACTCTCTAAAACATATTAAAATATCACTTAATAACCATCAAAATAAAAGGCTAGAAACTTTGTTCATCATTATTTATTGGCAACTTGTGTAATTATAATAATTTATGAAGGAAAAACATTATTAAAATTAATTAAAAAAATTAAGAATTAAAGAAATGTACTTTAGTGAGAGTATCACTACCGTCATTGTACCATTAATATAACTTGTTAACAATGTTTTAACAAAAATATTAATAATATTTATTTTATTATTATAATTCCATTACAAAATTACTCTACAATTTATTTTATAATTTTATTTAATTTCACTTTAATAAAATTTAGATATAATATGTATGTGTTTCTCACACTATAATTATATATTTTATTTTATAATTTTATTCAATTTCACTTTAATCCAAAATTAGGTATAATATGTATGTGTTTCCAACACTATTTCATTTGAGGTTAAAATATCTTAAACCTAGAAAGAGGCATTTACAAAAATTATTTGATTTAATTAATAATTTCTTATTTCTTATTATATTTCCATTTTCATAAAAGTATTATCTTGTGTTTATATAATTTTAATATTTTTTAATTTAAAAAAAAAAACAATTAAATGTATATCATTTTCTCTATATATATGGGTATGACTATCAACACTAATAAGATTAAGGTCATAATTATTAAATCTAATAAGATCACTTATGATATGATAACAACAATTTGGAGGAAGTGATTTCATACAAATATCTTGGAATCGATATTCACCAAAAGATCAACTAGACTTATAGCATTGAGAAAAGGATTATTAGGGGATGGAAATCTTATTAGGGGCTTGAAAACATTTGTAAATCAATCGATCTTTCGATATGGGATAAGAAGAAACTCATCTTTAATAATCTTGTTATGCTTGTTATTATATATGGATGAGAAGTATGGGGATTCAATATCTCTCGTGAATCTTGGAGAAATATAGAGAAAATCCAAAATAATTTTATAACCTATAATCTCAAAGTTAAAGGAAATACTCCCTATCCCATCCTCCTCTTAGAGGGAAACCTTCCCCCCATTAAGAGCATGGCTATGACTAGATACCTAATGTACAAGAAGAATTTAAACAACATGGAAGACACGAGGCTTCCTAAAATTGCTTCAAAATCCATTCGTAACCACATTCGACTCAATCGAGGATGGCATAAAGATCCTCAGTCTTGGATAAAACATTGGGGAATCATGGAAGATACCATTTTGAAGAATAAGGATACTATTAAAAGTATCATTAAATAAAAATTTAAGGATAAAATGTGGTGTGATAAAGAGTTAGAGGAAAAAAGAAAATTAAGGTATTATAAGGATGTAATCAACCCTAATCTAGAATATCAAAATTGTCTCTTTGTTTTGAAAAGTGTAAAGAAAAAATAAACATTGCTAAGATCAAAACAAATTCTCAAGAGTTCCATAGTGAAACTGGGCGTTGGTCAATTCCTAAAACACCATGGGATGAAAATATTTGTCACCTTTTTTAAATTTAGAAGGTTGAATATGAAAAACACTTTCTCATATATTTTCTAGCCTATACCTAGATTACATCTCAATTTCAAAATATTTGCCACACTATCAACCTTCCTAACCTATTAACTCAACAAAACTATGGTGATCTTGGAAAACTTCTCTTAATGTTTTTTGAGTATAGAAACAAAATTCTAAAGAATTGCAAGTAATCCCTTACCCTCTTAAGGTCTGATAGATCAATTCAGTGTCAATGGATGTTAATCATCATCATCTTCTTCTTCTATATAAAAATTATTTTTTATGATTTTTTTCCACGAATTGACAAATGTAAAATATCTTATGATATGTATTTATTAATTATATAATTCATTTCATTTTTTATAACAACTTCATAACAATAATTTTTTTATTTTAGTATATATTGTATATTTAACTACACTTCCGAATATATAAAATAATAATACTACCTTCCAAATATATAAAATAATAATATTGGAATATATAAAATAATAATATTAACTTCCAAAGAAATAAAATAATAATATCAATGTAAAGATTTTATAATTTATAATTAAAAAAAAAAAATTAACATAATAAATATTTTATAATTTATGATTTTTTAAATAATAATTTAATAATTTTATTTTATTTTATTTTAATATATATTATAATAATAATAACTAAATTGGTGTATGAGACCCCCTTCACCCAATGATTTTACTGGTAAAGTCTGCGGAGGTATAGATTGTTGGATTACTTAGAGGGGGGTGAATCGGTAATAGAGAAATTTAATCGTTTTTCAACATAAAATGCAAGTGTTATATCAATGTAGCATTATCATCCAATAGTTGCATAGTAAATAAACAATGAACAAATTAGCAATCAAACACATACATAGTACACTAGTGTTTTACGTGGAAACCCAAAGCGGAAGAAAACCACAAAATGATTTTTCTTATATGTCTATGTTTTCTAGCTGCACCAACTCCCTTTGTTTTCTAGCTGCAATTGGAAGAAGGCTCCAACCCCCTAGTTTCTCAGGATACAACCTAAAGGAAGCTCCAACTCCCCAATTCTATGGCTACAACCAGAAGAAGGCTACAACTCCCTATGTTTTCCAGCTACAACCGGAAGGTGGCTACAACCACCTATACTTGCCTCGTCCAACTACCCTGACGTATAAGTAGAATGATGGAACCATTGTCACACCATCACTATGAGATATACTGCTGTAAACATGTACAAATCAACCTATACCAAACAACTTGTACCAATAACTTGAACCATGCATCAACCTGTACCTCAACTTGTAATCAACTTGTACCATAAACATGTGCATCAACCATGCACCAACTTGTACCAAACAACTTGTAGTCAACCTGTACCATAAACAAGTGCATCAACCATACACCAACATGTACCACAAACTGTACCATGAACAAGTGCATCAACCATGCACCAAACATGTATATATAATATGTCACAACAACGTGTCCAAACAACCTATCACAACAACCTGGCTCATCAATCTTATCAACCAAATTAGATCTACTCATCAAGATCAATCACCAAGACAACTCTCAAAGATGTGCATCAACCAATCATAACACAAGAATTCATAATCATCACCAAGATCAATATGTGCTTCTAATAATATACCAATACAAATATGCTACATCATCCATAAACCATGTGTCAACAATACTACTTGTCTCAACCATGTACCCAACATGTACTTCAACCAAAATCCCTCATCTATTTCATCATCCAAATATGATTTGTAACTCTTTAATTAACCTGGTGTATATGATCACATACCTACAAACCTTCCTTAACTTTAACAACAAGAGACTAGCATTTTCATCAAACTTTTCTTTAGTCTCACATGACTAGTTTTGGATTAGCTAACAACCCTAACTTGAAATAATAATAAATATGTACCTGTAATGAATAAAGATATAAAAATAGTACAAAATGTTCTTCAACATTTTTTATGAATTCCTCTAGGTTTCATTACTTGGAACCTCTCGGAAAAGGCCTTATAGAAAAAATGGCATACCTTGTTGAAATCCGGCTTATTCTACAGAGCAAAATTTTAGAGCGTGCCCCGCACAGAATATTTGTTTTATGGATAGAAATTTTTTACACAGAATAATACAAACTGTACTCTAACCAACCCATTTGGTATTACTAAATTTGAATATGTTATGAAGAAGTTATGACGTTTTTACCTGAAACACTTGTTTTAGACTAGTTTCAGGACTAGCCACAAACCCTATTTTCCACGGAGTGTAACTCCAAAAATAAAATGAACCACACGATGAAATTTGTACCACATCTACTTGGATATGTTTTCTCAGTGGCCTAGAAATTTTATGGTCTAAATCATTCTAGAAATTTTTTTATTGAGAAAATGGTGATATGACCTGTAAATAACATACCTTAGAAAGCATCATCAAAAGAATTTATCCTGCCTTGAATTTCAACTTTCTTTACTTCAACTTCTCTCTAAAATTCGTCTTAGATATCCTTTGGTTAGCCCAATCATCTGTAGATATTCAATATTCTCAAGTGTGATTAAAATGAGAGAGCCTTGCCTCTTATTTATGCTTTCATGTAGCTTTCTTACCTTTTAACCATCTTAACCCATTTTTCTTATTTTAGGGTTAACCAACTTCTAACCACTTTTCCAATTAGTAATTTATCCATTAACTTTATTATTTAAATAAATTATTTTGTATCCACTTTGAATTATAGTACACTCATCACTTCACTTTACCTCAAGGAGTTACCTTCTAACCATCTTCAACCACTTTCCTTATTTTAGGGCTAACCCACTTCTAACCACTTGTCAACTTAGTAATTTCTCCATTAAATTTATTATTTAAATAATTTATTTTGTATTCAATTTGAATTATAGTACACTCATCATTTCACTTTATTGTTTACCTTCTAAAATCTCTTAAACCACTTTGACTACTTTGACTTTTTGGGGATTCAAGCCAACATATGAGGCTCCTCCAAATTCGTAAGGCCATAACTCTCAAACCATGAGGAATTATGTGACATTCCACATACCAATAGAAATGGAATGACATGTACTATCCATATAGAATAATATTAGCTACAAATATACCAAAACATAGACCATTATACATCAAACAAACTTGGTTCCATTACCCAAACCTGGGTTCTCCAACTTCACATGGCCATAACTCTCTAACCATGAAGAGTTATGTGATGTTCCACATACCATTGGAAATGGAATTACATGTAATACCCATATAAAATAGGCTTACCTTCAAATATATTAAAACTCATACCATTATACATCAAACAAACTTGGGTCCATTACCCAAACCTTTGTGCTACCAGACTTTCTCCAAGGGTTGACATCAATCACTAAGGGTTGACATCAATTTACAATATCACTCTTCAATGGTTGACATCATTGAAAACCAACAATCCATACCAATTTTCCATCGACCTAATCCAACTGTCTGACAATCTTTCCCTTTGGCATTGATGGAAACATTAGCATTGATGGCAACACTTAGTCATGATAACATTCATACTTATACTCCTCATCAATGTTTCTATCTATCCCCCTTTTAAATCAATGGTAAAGAGTATCTCCTTTTGGGGCTTCTCCCTCTGACTGAACTCGCCTTGGGCTGCTCCTCCTATCTACATGTCTCTGTGCTCTCTCTCCAAGAATTTCTATCCTACATCTGATAAATCTCTCCCCCTTTGTCATCAATGGAAAAGGTATCTTTCCATTCGGGGTTGCTCTCCGTAACTGAATTGTCCTTGGGGATACTCCCCCTGATTGATCTCTTCCTGAAACTGATCTACCAACCTGAATTGTCCTATTTATGGTGCTTCCTTGTGTACATATAATACATATAAGATAAGAATTCAAAAGCATTCATTTTGGAGTAGAAATAACTCTGAGTCTCTGGCGAAAATACTCAAAGGCTTCCTGTGGAAGTAGTTTTGTAAAGATGTCTTCCACTTGTTCTTTTGTTCCCACATATTCAAATCTGATGTTCTTTTCAACAACCTATTCCCATAGAAAGTGATACTTGATTGGAATGTGCTTCGTCTTGGAGTGCATCATCGGGTTCTTTGAGATATTGATGGTGCTAGTATTATCACAATAGATTGAAATGGGCTCATTATAATCAACTTGTATATCTGTCAGATTTTTTTCATCCATAGAACCTATGTACAACATGCTATTGTTGCAATGTAATATGCCTCGACTGTAGATAAAGATACTGATGATTGTTTCTTGCTTAACCATGATACTAAACACTCACCCAAGTAGAACGTTTCTCCACTTGTGCTTCGTCGGTCATCAATGTAACTTGTCCAATCTACATATATTTAGGAAATAAGTGACAGATCCTTTCATTTTGGATACCATAATCCAAACTCTTATGTTCCTTTGAGATATCTGAAAATCCTTTTCACTGCTAATACATGTGATTCCTTTGGTGTTGCTTGAAATCATTCCACCTGTCCAACTGCTTCCATCACATCTGGTTTGGATGTTGTCACATATAGTAAGATACCAATAATTGACCTGTATTGCCTCTAGTCTTTAGACTTTGAATCATCATCTTTTCTCAACTTGCAACTGGTTTTCATAGGAGTGGTAACTAGTTTGCAATCTTCCATTATGAACCTCTTTAGCATTTATCTGATATATGTAGTTTGAGAAATAAACATTTCTTGGTTGATTTGACATATCTGAAGACCCAGAAAGAAGGATAGTTCTCCAAGTAATGACATTTCAAATTCATTCTACATATCCTTTGCACATTTCTAGCTTAACATGTCATTATTACTTCCAAAAACAATATCATCAACATAAATTTCAATTAATAAAATACTACCTTGAGTTACCTTGATGTAGAGGTTGTTGTTTGCACTTCCTTTCCATAGTTCGTAGGGAGTTTTGTCATTGTTTTTCTGAGAATTACTATGCTTTGAATGTGAACTATTGTATGCACTACATGTGTCCAAAAAATATCTATCAATTTGGAATCCATTAGCATTGTTCGATCCATTTCCTATGTAATTATCATCCATTATGATAATGTTCCTTTGTCTCTGAACCACTCTCTGAACCAATCTATGAATCCATTATCTCGTCCACTGTCATATATCTGTCCAAACCTATTAAGTATTCTTATGAATCCATCTCTGTCCATACTGTCCAAGACTCTACTTGCGCAACTATCCATAATGTTGACCCATTTATCACTATACTCTCATGAAGTCTTGATTAATCTATCAAACTACACTTCTACTATCTGATTGCTCTGGATCTGTCTTCTCAAAATCTGCAAGATGTTGGAAGGATGGTTCTATCGTCTGTAACAGATATCACATAGACTCCCCCTGTCTAATATGCATATTACCTGGGAGTCTCTAAGCCGGATGACTAAGAACAATTCTTGTTCTGACATGTACTCATCATCATACTCATTGGTAGATTCATCATCATCTTCATTGGTAGATTCATCATCTCTTTGAGATCTGAATTTTTTCTTTCTGTCTGTGGATTCATATTTCACTACAATGCTTTAAAGAACAATATCTTGAACCTATTCCTTATTTACATGTCTTTCTTTTCTTTTAGTTGTTTTCCAAACCTTTCTGTATCTGACATATTTATTTTTCTCTATATAATTTTCTTCATCTCGTTTTATTGCCAATCTTGTGATCTCTGGGACTTGGTCTTTTTTCACCTGTTCTTTGTGTTTTCCTATCCACACTTTCTTACATATAATCTCAGTGTTCTCTTTCATGTAAGTATAGATCATGCTTCTACAATCATAGGCTATGTGTCCATAGTTATGACATTTTTAACATTCAATGTTATGTGGGGCCACATAGGCATTTCTTGCTTGAACATTTATTTTATAATCCCTGCAATCTGCAACCTTATGTCCAAAGTTAGTACAATAAAAACAATGACCATAAAAGAAATTTGCATACCTAGGAGTGAATAATCTTCTTTGTGGTGTAGTTGTTCTGAATTTCTGCCTTGAATGATCATGATCATGATTGAAACTTATTTGTGGCTTGAACATGGATGGTCTTCTTGAAGATGTATCTTTATTAGTTTTCTTAGATTCTGGTTGACTATTATTCCTTCCTTTGAGTACTTCTGCATAACTCTTTCTATTTTCTTTATTCTTCTTTTCTAGCAACGTAGAGTGCTTCTCTTCATTCTCTACAATTGATGTGGATGTTTATATCTCTTCAATGTTCTTTCTGAGCTTGACGATTTTGACTCTTAGTGTGACAAAATCTTCTTCAATATTCTCAACCTCTTCTTCTTTCTTCATTATCTGAGACTTCCTGGCCTCCTTTTTTCTCTTTGCTTCTTCAAGTTGGATTTTCAATGTAATTATTTCTTCTTCCAGTCTTCTCTCTTCTTGACCAAACTCTTCCTCAAGTTGGTTTAAGTCATTGGTTCTTTCCTTGAGATGATCCATCAATATATTTTCTCTCTTTNTTTCAATGTAATTATTTCTTCTTCCAGTCTTCTCTCTTCTTGACCAAACTCTTCCTCAAGTTGGTTTAAGTCATTGGTTCTTTCCTTGAGATGATCCATCAATATATTTTCTCTCTTTTATGCTTCTTCCTTTTGTGTTGCTATATTGGCTTCTAAACATTTCTTTTGATATTCTATAGTTTCTTCAATTCTTCTTACCTCTTCTAGTTTATCTCTTAAATTCTTGATGACTTGCTGATATTTTTCGAAACCTTGAACACTTTACTTTTTCTTCATCAATTCTTTCATGGATGACTTGTTTTCTTCTCTTTCTTTCTTTAGATATTTAATTGCATTGATCAATTTTTCTCTGTAATAAACTTCTGCTTCTTCATACTCTTCCTCTTTTGAATCTATTTCACATGATGAAAATCTTTCTTCTTGCTCTGTATCTGCATCTTCTTTGGCATTTTCTGAATTTGCGATGGGTGAAGAATATATGTCATGTAACTTATCCCAAGGTTTTTTGGCTCATGAAAATTTACCAAACTTTTCTCTTAACAGATTAGGTAATCCTTCCCAAATGAAATCCATTGTTATTTTGTTATTCTTCATCAATTCCTTCTTGGTTGCAGTGTTTTCCCTTTTTGAACTATCATATAATGTGTAACGACCCTCCATGCCAAGGACAACTACACAGTCAGCTGGTGAATTTTTTTTCTTTTTGTTACAGTGTGTACGCGTGTGTATAAGAAACATCCCCCTAGACTCTATGTCAACCTGGAACCAACAGAACGCAAGTGAGACGGACACAATCCAGACGACC
>SNQJ01S0153334.1:0-22778 GCA_010110895.2 Picea sitchensis | reverse complement strand
ATAAGGGAACCATTGGGAAATGGGATCAAAGCCTAAAATTAAAAATATTGAGTCAATAGTTGGTGGTGTAGTCTCAGAAAGAAAAGGAAAAGTAAGTATTATTCTTCAACAAATGATCAATATTTGGATGGAAACATAAAAGAGGAAAGGGCAACCCATTACACTAAGAGCACCTAACAAAGGGTGAGTTCTTAATGTAACTTTAGAAGAAAAACATAGAGGAGATAGATCACCATGGATAAAACACCAAATATAGATGAATTATGAACATGAAATCCTTAAAACTTGAACAAGTATTTACTGTATGAATGAGGCATCAAATGTGATTAATTCCAAACATTTACTCTTAGCTAAATACTAGAAAGAACAAACAATAATGGAGATAAGCATTAACATGAAAAATACACTGAGAACAACATCATGATGAATCGTTGCCTCTAAAAGCATAGTACTTCTATATTAATTCGTAAGGATGTTATGCGAAATTGATACACAGTCCAATATCCTCTCTGGATAAAATTCCCACCCCGAATACATTATAGCTTACAATATTTATAAAAATAATTGATTTCATTCGGTTTGAACCGATTACACTAGAATAAAAAAATTCAGTTCACAAAATTTGGGATTTGCAAATATTCTTTGCTAGATCAACTCTTCTTCTTAGAAATTTTCACCTGACTGCTAATTTGTGCCTTGATTTCCCCTTGTATCCTTGAATTCTATAGCTTCCAAAACTCTTGCCATCAAATCTAGAGATGATATTTTATGCCTTATGAATATGGAAATCTAATCTTTAACCACCACTGTCCATCTGACCGATATTGATTTCCTGCCACAGATTCTTTAAAATGCCGCTTGTACCCTTTCAAATCTAATTTATCCATATTATCCTTAAATATTTGGGAATAATATATTTAAATAGAAATAATTCCCAAATATTTTTTATCCTGTAAAATCACATTTCCATATTCTAATTCATGCTAGTGGCTTTGAAAAACCATTTATTTATTTGCTTCCCATGGTAAAAAAGTACCCCCCAAACCTAATACCCCTTTAGGTGATACTCATATCCTGGTATGATCGAACCTCTGGTGTCCCCTCACACTCTGAGGGGCCCTATAGCCTAGTTTTCTGAAACATTCCTCAGAACCTAACCCAATCGGTCTTGGGCAACCCAAAAACATAATTTTCCATGACCTTGGTTTTGATCAAAATGTCAGGGAGGGCTCTAAGCTCCCAGCCAGGGAAGCCATGTATTCAACCATTTTTGGTAAACTACGAAAATATATTTTTAATCCTCCCCTTTTTACTTATGTAAAAACTAGATAAGAAATTATCCAGACTTCCTGTTCACATGAATTTTTCTTCTTTATAATTCCTTTCCATAGCATAAAACATTTATTTCTCTACTCTGTAAAATTTCATTTTTACCTCTGTAAAATTTTTCCACAGGGAGGAAAAATTTCTTTATAGCATTGGAAACTCCATGGTTTATATTGAAATGTACTTCTAGAAACTTTATCTTCAATTTACCTTGTAAACAATCACACCACACATTTATAAATTTAAACCAATACAGAAATGGTATTGTGATGGTATTTCAAAGCTTGCGAAGAGTGTTTTTAATCCATACCACTCCATCCTCCACAATCTACCAGGATATGACCCAACATCAAAATAGTGGTTTGGATTGTGGAACCACTTTAGGAGATCAACCCCTGATCACTTTCAACCTCCACAATGAACATTGGCCATTGTCCATTCAACCTTTTTGACTTTTCCACTTTAATTTAATATTTATTGAGATTCGTGCCCATGACTTGGTGTTTAATATGAACTATTTTTGGATTAAATATCAATATAAATATTTTAATATAAAAATATTTATATCAATAATTATAAAGATTTTCCATTTTTCTAAGGCCTTTGTGCATGAGGCTCATTACATGACTTTGTGGATAATATAAGGGATCTTAATATTAATACAAAGAAAGGAATATATTAAATTTTCAATGGGAATATGATATAAGGGTAAACGTGAATGAAGTGATGGGACCAAGGAATTTAGATAAGCATTGAGGGTAGATATAGGTTTGGGATATTTTCCAATTTTGACTCATGGAGGACATGACTATTTTGGATGATTAGTCAAGTGAAGGCTTTAGGTGATGGGAACTTGTTATAACCCTAAATTGCACCACACATGATTACCTGGCATTAGGCCAACTCATATCCCTTATTTTCCAAAGAACTGTTGAACAACTCTTTGAAAATCCTCTTTTATAAAGGCCCACGTGCCCTAATCCATTACTGCACGTGTGTACATGCTGGATGACCCAAAATAGCCTACGTGGACCGAAAAAAGCACGAAAAAAGGAAAGTTGTCGACGGAACACAAAATCTATTGGTGAGTTAACTGAAACTCCCGACCATGCATGGCTGAGGGTTCGTCCAAATACCTAGCTTCTTCTAGCCTATAAAAGAAGGGGTAGGGGTCCCATTTGGAGGAGGAAAAATATAGCAAAGAAACTTTGCCCATTTACGTATTCCCATTGTCCCAACCCTTTAGCCTTTCCTTATGCCAAAGGAGAAACAAAGCAAAGCAGTTGGAGGACAGTCAAAGAGGAGCCCAGGATCAGGTTCGCGGAGCGGTGGCCGGTCTCAACTTTTGTAAGTTGACTCATTCAAAGTAATAAAGAGAATGCTTTTCCCGTCCCAATTCATGAACTTTTTATAGTTTGATTAGTATATGTTTGGATTTCTAACCCGTTAGTATATACGTAGTATGCATGCATAGTTGTTTCTTGTCTTGGATGCAAGACAACTTTGGAAGAAGTATTGTGAACAAGTAACCAAGTCTAATGGAGGATCGACATCAAACGCTGAGAATGAGGTAGGTTGATATTTCCATGCATCTACTAAGAAACGGGGATTTAAATCCAGGGATGAAGGTAGAAAGTAGTTTCTCTTCGGTCATATCTGCATGCAAAGTCTGAACTCTATTTGCTAATCCATAGGGAGATTTTCCCCACAACAGAACTTGACGGAGATGGTGAAAAGGTTTTAAAATCTGAGTGGAAAGTTAGCATAAGGACAAGATTCTTTGGAAAAAATAATACAAATTAGCATGTGATAACATTTGCATCAATTCCGATGTGGGATATTGTTGATATATTGGGTTGGTTGTCATTGATTTCAACCCTTGAAGCAATTCTGGTAGAAATTTCTAGTAGCTCAGAGGTGTGGTGAAGGAACCTGAGTTTGTATGAGGAATAATGACATGAATATCAATGGAATTGTAGGTAAGACTATCATATATGGATAATACATGTTATTTCGTTTTCGGTGATATGCAGTATGTCACATGGTTCCTCATAGTTGAGGAGATATGGATTAGTGAAATTGGAGGACCCTAATGAATATTCTAGAAGCCCCTATAAGGTCAACAAAGAAGTTAATTATTCTAGAAGCTCCTAGAAGGTCATAAATACATTTACTAGTTAGAGTGGTTGTGTTAACACTCAGTAAATTGTTTTGGCTGAGGAAACAATATACAAAGGTAACCTACAAACCAAATTTAAGACAAAAAAATAACCTTTCCAATCTAGAGATGGATCTCTCTAAGACTTGATCTCTGATAGATAGATATTTTTTGGATTGATGGCTAGGTTTAGATGATTGAGATATTTTTTTCAAGGTTTGTTTGCAAGGAGGTATAGTATCTCTTGGGTTATGGAGTCAACCCCTGAAAAAAAAGAAAACAATGACTGGTAGGTAGAACTTCTCAGAGGAACAAAGGATAAATAAGGTGATTAAATTTCAATTTTGAGTTTGATTATGTAGGGTGAAAGAGGAAAATAAAGATATAACAGAGTCAGAGCACCATGTAAGATGAATTCTGACCTAGTTTAAGAAGATAAACAAAGTTTAAATCACATAAGTCTAGAGCACCATTAGATGAATTCTAGACCCTTAATTATCCAATTTAAACAGAAAAAAAGTGAAGATGAAAGTAAGGACACAAAAATTACATACAAAGATAAGAGTATAATCTTTATATCACCACCATTATATTATTTTTCATAAAAAATTCAAGACTTCTGCATTTGTATTTCTATCAGATTCCAAAAATTACAATGAGGATCAAGGTGTCTATACTTATGCTAAATCTCCCCCCACATTTTCAACTTCAAAGTGCTCAAATATATAGATAAATATTGTATTCTATCCTAAGGAGGTTGAAATCCCTCTTTGCCAAAAATATAGAGTTGTTACAATATCTTAGGAAAGAATATTTTCCAAAAATGTGCTCATATCTTACTATCTCGAGTTTTATTTTTTGACTAACTAAAAATGTTCCAACTAAATAAAAAATCACGAGATCTGTTAGGAGAGTATTCGAACTTCAATATCCACATCAATTTTGGATCCATCTTGCTGAGTTGGAGGATCATCAAGTCAAATTTCAAATATTTTAGAACTCTGTCAACAAATATGGCTTGTCAAGATTATGGAAAATAGGCCTCAAAGATCATTTCATATATTCCACATAATAACACCTGTGTAAAACATAAAAGAGATTTTTGTTATAGGGACCTTTCTTGACAAAAACCTATTTTGTTTTCAAAAATTCATCTCCATATCCTCGAAATTTGTGCCCAAAGATGATGACTAAAAGAGGAAAACATTAAATGCTAAAATATGGAAAAATGGACTGTAAAGATTCATTTGAATCTCTCAAAATATGACACATGTGTACAAAGTGAGAGAGGTTTTTTTTATTGAGATCATGCTTGAAAAAAAAATCTATGGTATTTTCCAATCTCCTCTTCAGTTTCTCAGGAAATGATCTTGAAGTTGACTGAAAAAATATCATTTGTGTAGCATGCATACTATGTAACTTCTACCTAGAACATTTGCATAAGAACTTTGCATAGAAAAATCCATTTTTGTGTGATTCATGAAAATATAGGTGGAAGTAAATTACTGGGGACCTGTGATTGCCTCAAAAATCATTTTCCATTCACCTCATGATGTCTTCTCGATCTCTATGTACTTACAGTACTTGCGTAGAAAATTTGCTATGCAAGTATTGTACATGACAATTCTTAGGAAAAAACTGTAGAGATGGTTTAGATGATGGTTTTTTGTTTTTCATCCTTTGGTAAATGAGGGGTACAAAGTATCTAAAATGATACAAAAAATCTTGCACTTGAAAAAACCCCTCGCTCCTTTTATCACCATTACACTTTGCACTTTGTCACAGTGGACAAGATTTCCAAAAACTAAACAAAACTTGTGATGACCCTGTACATATGAACTCTTCTTCCTGGCTGAGGATCTTGAGCTTCACTTTCCCTATTTTTCAACACCTGCAATATAATTTTCGTATAAGAGGGCCGCTGTAGAGAGGTTTCGTAGTGAGCGAGCTTGCACAAGAGTTGTGTAGCGAACAACAAAGTTTGCGTAGCAGAGGATTATCGGAGATTGCTCGAGAGGAAAAAGGACAAATCACAAGTTGAGGATTAATTAAAATGAATAAAAGTTGGTGAAGAGGAATGTATAAATTTATAGGGGGAGGTTTTGAGAGGGAAAATATCCATTTGAGGTGATAATACCTTTCAAATCATTTAAGTGACTTGCGCTACAAATTTGTGCAACAAGCATAGTTTTTGAGTTTCCAAGGCACAAATGACATGAGGACCATCACCACTTTTATTTTTTTAATCACATGATATTATGTTTACTGATATACTTTGACAAGATCTTCCCTCCTAGACTTATCACTTGATTTTGACATAACATTTCCCACTTTATGAAGTCATTTTAAACTCAAAACCAAGGACCTTTACAAATTCTTTCATGATGATAAACTTCCTATGGACCCTTAATGACTTATTCACCTTTATAATATGTAATGATGTATACAAACCATTTGACTTAGAATTATGACTTGAATCTCATTGACATGCACCTTATCTTTTATTTTATCAATAACATAAGGATTCTTGAATAATCCCATGAATCAATACATACACACACATACTCAATGACTCAATTAGAAGTTCATTGGTCTTTCCAAGACCCATGCATGACTTTGCAGACTCTAGAAAACTTCTAACTCTACCCTAAAAATATTGATGTTAACATCTGGCTCCAATGGGGATGCTATCCTCCCAGTGAGGTAGCAAAGACCTTGTATACCAAGTGTCTATCCATTGGGCTGCTCCCAAACCATGTGTATACCCTTCTCTGACCTGTCACTTGTATCGATTGGGCTGATTCCAAATTTTCTAAGAGCTTCAACCTGAAAACTATTACCTAATTTTCAACCAACTAACTCTACAAATGAAACTAAAAATCAAACTGAAACTATAACTGTACATGATTCTCAATTGTAAGCTTATTCACACTCCTACCTACCCTAAGATTAATGCACTACCAAATCAAGTGAAGTCAAAGATCTTATGCATCCAAGAAAGCACTTTGTCCACAAATTCAATTCCTTGCATGTGCTTATTTAAAGACAAAATGAAGGACCTACTCGATGGAAACTCAAATAAAAACTTGAAATCGAATTCAATGTTGATAAAATATGAAAATGTAGGCGCACTTACTGACCCCAAATATGCTGCAAGCCGATCCTCAAATGAGTTAAAAATGACCCATAGACATTTCAGAAGAATTCCATTATGATATGAGATCCCTCCAAATGCATTTTCTCTTTCTGCACTTCCATCTGATGACTTTCATAAAGAGGCTTAAAAGTTTCATAGGAATGTTGCAATGAAACACCTGTTGGAAAAGAGAACAATGTTGGATGCAATATTGACTCTTCATCATTAATTTCAAAATCAAAACTCATGTATTCAAGAACTTCATTAATTAGAACCTATTGTACTTTTACTCCTACCTGAAAATCAACTGAGAAATTCTCTTGACTATATGATAATATCATATTTCTATTTTCAGAAAACATAGCATTCAAGCCATTAAATTCACATTCATAGGTGTCTAACACATTGTACCCCTCTTCATCATTTTTGAATTTGAGGTAGAATCATCATAAATTGGTTCATGGTCAAAGGAAATCCAAGATACAACTTCAAAATTTTGATTATTACCCTCTTCACCAAAGATTTCAATAAATGAAAAATCTGAAGGAAAATTTTACTGAACGTCCACACCTTTCCCTTTATCGTGAAAAGGAGAAACTACCTTATTTCCAACATTAGGATCCTGGAAACACTGCTGAAACCATATGTCATCATAATTCAGGTCCAAAAATCCTATATGATTTTCCATAGACTGAAATTTATGTTCTTGATTAGTGACCTTTAAACGATTTCTTAGTAACTCATATGAAGCAAAGAATAAGGGAAAAGACTCACCTCCAGTAGGCTCATGGATTTTTCCATTTGCAACTATGAAATTATTATTTGAGGGATGCAAGTTGTCATCAATTTTATGAAAATAATCATTTTCTGATCTATGACTTACAGCTAGTTGCTTAGGAAAAACATCCTTATTATCATCATAGATTAATGAATCAAAGACTACCTAGCTGTCAACAACAAGGGGCTTTGGCACACCAACTGATAAATCAATAGTTTGATCATAATATGTTGTGAAACTACCTAGTTTCAAATCAACCTCTTGTTGTTCATGCTGATTTTCACACTCTTTCTGATTCAATTCTTGATCCTGCATCTCATCTAAAAACATACTAGAAGCTATGAGATTGGCATACACCTCTTGGGCATCAAAAACAATTTGTTGTAAAGTGATAGATTTTATTTCCAAAATAAGTAGGGATAGATTTAGAGAGACAATTGTTGCATAGTGTAGCTTGGTAGCATATTCAGGTGGTTGGATTGCTTCAAGAAATTAATTGTAAAGACTAGAAAACCTCCTGCTAAAACTTGAGATAGTTTCTTCCTTTATTTTTCTCATGGCATAAAATTATGAAAAGATCAACTTCCATGATTTCCTTTTACCCCAAAAACTAAGAAATATTTCCCTCAATTGATCCCAAGAGATTATTGACTCGGGTTGCAAATATCTTAACCATATTTTGGCATCCCCTTGTAAATCTTGAGAAAAGGCCTCCCTTATAGATACATCGTCATAATCAATATAAAACAAAGCTATAAAATTCTCAAAATCTTGGATGTTCTTTTGAGCTGAAAATTTATTAGGTTGGTTGTCAACAACAGGGGGGCTTGGCACAATAGCTGATAAATCAACAATTTGATCATAATATGTTGTGACAATACCTAGTTTCAAATCATCCTCCTTTTGTTCATGCTGATTTTCAAACTCTTTTTGATTCAATTCTCGGTCCTCCATCTCATCTAAAAACATACCAGAAGCTATGAGATTATCTTCCACCTCTTGGGCATCATAAAAAATTTGTTGTAAAGTGACATATTTTCTTTCCAAAAGAAGCAGGGACTGATTTGGAGAGAGAACGTTTGCATAGTGTAGCTTGAATACATCTTCAAGTGGTTGGATTGCTTCAGGAAATTCATAGTAAAGACTAGAAAACCTCCTGCTAAAACTTGAGATATTTTCTTCAAATTTTGAAACGATCAACTTCCATGATTTCCTTTTACCCCAAAAAATAAAAAATATTTCCCTCAATTGATCCCAAGATCTTATTGACTCGGGCTGCAAATATATAAACCATATTTTGGCATCCAGGGGTGATTTTAAGGATGGAAATTCATTTTAAAATGTAGAAACATTGGTGAATCTTACTAATCCTTCATATGCCAACTATAAATGTTTGGTGACATTTTTGTAAAAATATTCAAATTTCTAAGGATTTTATATAGTCTGTATACAATTTTGGAGATTTTTATGTTAAAGTAATTTTATCCTATAGAATATGGGTGAATCATTTTTAGAATAGCGAATCTTTTTTGGGGAAAAACCATGGAAAATTAGCCCATGAGCAAAATTTAGCCCCTAAAATCATCCATGTTGGCATCCCCTTGTAAATCTTGAGAAAAGGCCACCCTCATAGATACATCCTCATAATCAATCTAAAACAAATATATAAAATGATCAAAATCTTGGATGTTCTTTTCATCTAAAAAGTTATTAGGTTGGCTGTCAACAACAGGGGGGCTTGGCACAACAACTGATAAATCAACAATTTGATCATAATATGATGTGACAATACCTATTTTCAAATCAACCTCTTGTTCTCCATGCTAATTTTCACACTCTTTCTGATTTAATTCTTGATCCTCCGTCTCATCTAAAAACATACCAGAAGCTATGATATTGTCTTGCACCTCTTGGGCATAAGATAAAATTTGTTGTAAAGTGACAAATTTTCTTTCCAAAAGAAGCAGGGACAAATTTGGAGAGAGAACTATTGCATAGTGTAGATTGACAACATCTTAAGGTGGTTGGATTGCTTCAGGAAATTCATACTAAATACTAGCAAACCTCCTGCTAAAACTTGAAATAGTTTCTTCCTTTATTTTTTTGATTAAGTTTGGTTGTCATTGATGTCAACCCTTTAAGAAAGTTGCTAATTTTCACACTCTTTCTAATTTAATTCTTGATCCTCCGTCTCATCTAAAAACATACCAGAAGCTATGATATTGTCTTGCACCTCTTGGGCATAAGATAAAATTTGTTGTAAAGTGATAGATTTTCTTTCCAAAAGAAGCAGGGACAAATTTGGAGAGAGAACTATTGCATAGTGTAGATTGACAACATCTTAAGGTATTGGATTGCTTCAGAAAATTCACATACTAGCAAACCTCCCAAAACTTGAAATAGTTTCTTTCCTATTTTTTGATTAAGTTTGGTTGTCATTGATAGTCAACCTCCAAGTTCGGGTAGCGAATTGCAGGCACAAAGGTTTGGCGAATGGACCCAAGGTTTTTCATGTATAATGGTACGAAGTTTTAATATATTTGAAGGTAATATTATTCTATTGGATATTACATGTCATCATTCCATTTCCTATGGTATGTGGAATGTCACACACTCCTCACTAAGTAGAGAGTTATGGCTATGAGAAGTTGGAAACCTGTGTTTGGGTATGGACCCAAGTTTGTTTGATGGATAATGGTATGAGTTTTGGATATATTTGTATGGTGCAATTCTATTATATATTGATAGTACATTTCATTCCATTTCTGGTGGTATATGGAATACCACATTGTAATGGTCGAATTAATTTAAACAACCATTGAATTACAAAACAACAAAGAAAATTTAAAAGTTACTTCATTAGCACATTCACAATCAAATTCATCATCATAATAAAATTTAATAACAAATTTTTATACAAAACAATGCATAATTCTTGGTAACACCAACTTGATGTTATCAACTGCTTTCCTTCGCTCTTCCTGAAAACACTACCCAAAACTGCCTCCCTCACATTTGTAGCTCCCTAGCCCTGTGATATCAATCAGATATCCCGCCTCCAGGTCGTAAAAAAAAAAAAACTCCCCAAGAACCCCTCGTAGACTGTGGTCATCTCCACTCAAAAATTTTCACTGCCAATCCCCAAATTTCTCCAAAATTCATCCCAACCCCCTGTAGAATAATCCCTCCACAAACTCCTTCCCTTTATCCCTCCTTCAATCGACTTTCCTTTTACTTCCTTACCTACTATCTTATCCCATTTCTTTAATATGTTTCCATTTTTAAAAGCAACTAATTTAATAATAGAGCCATATCCACCTTTATTTATTTACCTTATTAATTAATGAGTTAATTAATAATTTAAATTAATCATAATCAATAATAAGTAATTAATAATAAATAATTAGTTAATGTTATTTTAATAAATAAATATAGTTTAGCTTAATCTTTAGATTATATTATTAAATTAATTATAATTAATAATGAAGGGTCGTTACATACACCCAACCTTCTCGTGAAACTTCACCTCGGGTTAAGGTATCTTATGGTACAAAGGACAAGAAACATGGTTCACATTCATAAATAAGTAACCTACATACAGTAAGTAAGTCAAGAAAACTCATACATACCTAGTGTATATGCACAAGAGCCATGTGTAGCTAGTACATGCAAATCTCAAAAGTAACGCATTTCAATAATCACAACTGCTATCCTTTTAGTATTTTATGTATGCATCCAACCCTAAATAAGACTAGTCTTTACAAAAGACAACAAACCAACCAATTGTTTGAGAAATCCTTTAATTATTTTTATCCGTTCAACAATTTTATTTTAAAACACTTGGCTTAGTTACGTAATAATGAATATTCATTTCTTTTTGTTTTTTTTGTTTTTTTGAAGGAAAAGATTAACTTCCACCACAAGACAGATTTCCATACCTTTTCAACTATTACTACTTCCATCCTTCCTCCCTAACCTACCTTATATATCTCCATTCCTATCCTTCCTCTCTCCCTATACTATCTTGGAGCTGCCAACTATATGGACCCAACTCCAAATAGAACCTGTAGTGGAAGTGTCGCTATCTCACTAAGATTCTCTAGCAAGCAACTCAGATTCATCATCACATGTCTTGGGAGCGTGAACTAGCACTAGAGGATTCTGGGAAATGGATATAGAAGGAAGGAATGGAGCCCGGAGGACGGAGGAAGGAGCGGAAAGACAGGAATGGACGGAATGGAAGGAGCCCCAGAGATGGAGCCGGAGCCCGGAATGGAGGATGGACGGATGGAGGATGGATGGATGTTTGTTGGATGGTTGGATGTTGCAGTGATGGATGTTTGATGGATGGATGGATGATGGAATGGATGGATGGATGGATGGATGGAAATGAGAGAAATGGAGGAAGGAATGGAGGATGGAGGAGTGGACGGAGGATGGATGGATGGAGCCGGATGGACGGATGGACGGAAAGACGGATGGACGGATGGAGCCGGACGGATGGAGACGGATGGATTGAGGAAGGATGGATGGAAAGATGGAAATGGAATGGAATGGAATGGAATGGACGGATGGAAAGGAAATGGAGGACGGAGGAATGGAATGGAGGATGGAGGAAAGGAAGGAAAGGATGGAGGAGGATGGAGGACGAGTGGACGAAAGGATGGACGAAGGAGGATGGATGGAATGGATGGATGGACAGGAATGGAATGGAATGGAAGGAAGGACGGATGGCCGGACGGAAATGGGACGGATGGATGGACGGAGAATGGAGAATGGAGGACAGGGAGATGGATGACGTGGCAATGGAGGACAGGGAAGGAAGGAATGGAATGGAGGAAAGGATGGAGGAATGGAGGAATGGATGGACGGACCGAGGATGGATGGAATGGATGGATGGATGGAGGAAATGGAATGGAAAGGAGATTCGAATGGAAGGAAGGAATGGAAATGGACGGACAAGGACGGAGGAAGGATGGAATGGATGGAGGACGGATGAAAGGAAGGTGGACGTGGGAATGGAGGACCGGATGGAGGATGGAATGGAGGATGGATGGATGGAAGGAATGGATGGATGGATGGAATGGATGGACGAAGGATGGAGTGGATAGAGATGAAATGGAGGGGAGGTGGAATGGATGGACATGGAAGGAAGGAAGGAATGGATGGAATGGAGCGGATGGATGGAAGGATGAAGGAAATGGAAGGATGGACAGGGGATGGATGGAATGGATGGATGGAGGATATTCTCCAACCCTCTCCCTCTAATAGTTCCCAAGACAATGTAATCCTGGGTAAGGTGCGCTTGTTCTTTCCAGCATTCCCACCACCAGTATGCTTGTCCTTCACTGAAAATCGGTGGATCTCACTTTGAGTTGGACGATCCCTAAGGCAAACACTGTCATGCCTTCCAACCATGCTTCAGCACGTTCACTTGCACGACCCTCGGCAAACTTTGGGAGTTTGATTTTATGTGGTTCTCTGGTGATGTCCCTTGTTGGAGGCTCTCCCTCTGAGTCTCTTGATGCTTCAAGGTTACCCACTTTTTATGGTGGGGGTTCCACTTCGGTATCTGTTGTTTGTCGCCCCTTTAAAGTCTTGCTGATGGCTTCCAACGAGCGCAATATGAGGCTCTGTGATGGTGAGGATGGCTGGGTGGTGTTGGCGTGCTTGGCGTCAGACGCCTCCCACTGGCTTCCTCAAGTCCCACCATCCTGTATGCTTTGACCTGGATCCACCAAAGTTGTCAGGGTGGAGTTCCTGATGTTTCAAATTGGTGCTACTTAAAACTTAGAAATAGGGTTATGAAGTTTTTTTACTTGTCTGTGAACATACATTACTCCATTAGGGGACTGGATAGGTTAGCTAGTCACACCCAAGCTTCTAGTTCTCTCATCACTCTAAAGAACTAGTTGGCCCCTTTGTTCTATGCTATATAAGCAGCCTTTGCTCATACCGCTTTCCCACGCTTACACTCCTAGCAGCCACATGTCACCTTCCTGTCCTAGTCTGATCCTTTTTAATTTACGCTTACAACTTGATTAAAAATGACTTCCAATCTTATGTTTATTAATTTATATTTGATATATGCACACCTATCGGTTGTAATGGCAATAACCAATTATCTTTAAATCTTTACTTAACCTTAAACTCCTTATCTGATGGCTACCATTGAAGATGCACATTATTAGCCTCCAAAATCAATGTCACATTTATCGCTCATAACTCTCTTGTGATTTGTCATACGTCTCACATGTTTACCTTTTTTTAACATTTACCCAATCACATAAACAAAAGAATTTGTTGTAAGGTTATATAAATTTACTTACTTTGTAAATGATTAAATAGGATTAGACCCATGACATCTAAACAATTATCCCCAACTTCCACTGGGCCATGCTTCACTCAACGCTTATGTACCTTTCGGTGTTAAATGTACCACCAACCACTTTGTAATGTGGTCATGATAAACTAAAATCTTAATTCAAGCCACCTTAAGCTTCAATTCCACTACAATCGACAAAGACATACACCTTTTTAAAAAGGCATATGGTATGGTGTAAGAAGGTGGGCAAATTTTGTTAAAGCTTATGGTGTAGCGAGGTCCTGTCACATCCTCATGACTCCATAAAAACGTTATCCCTATTTTATTAAATTATTTAAATAAACTCATAATTATATATATATATATATATATATATATATATATATATATATATATTTATAATTTAAATCTATACTAGAATTATAACACTAAAATTTAATCACATAATAAAATAAAAAAAATAATAAAAATGAAAATTTAATTATGCAAAAGGGCCTATTAATACTTTTAATAAACTATTAGACTAACATTAATATATATAAAAAAAAAATATAATGGCGAGAGATTAATGTGCAGGCATTATCTGGTAGCCTTTAAGGTCGGGCTCGACATGAAGCCCACTTGCCCGGCCTCCGGCTCTCAGTATGAAACACCTATCCCTCTCAACTTTAAACGTGTCATTCCTCTACCGCCTCTCCTCTTTGCTTTGCTCAAGTTCTTCCAAGAATCTCGGGCCTCACCATGACTGCAGATCCCTCGCCATCGCTCACAGCACTTTCTCTCCATCTACTTCAGCCCCAATTACCGTTCACTCAGTAGTCTGTAATCTAGAAATGGTAGATTCTCCCCCTCGTGAGATCCTCCTCATGAGACTTGATGTTGGTGCTTGGTCTCGGTTGTCTTGTGCTGTGTTGTAGGTTCTTGGTTCAGTGATTTGATTGAAGATTGGGTCCATGGAGTAATCAATCTAATATTTTGTAATTTCGCAATGGCGGATTCTATGTCATCGCCTCTGCCACAACATGGAATAGAGATCCAGTTTTCGGACCTCGACAAGGCCGAACCCAGTGAGGAGAAGGCATGGTTCTTGAATATCGAAAGGGAGCCGATGCCTGAAACGTTGGAACCAGAGATAGTGTTGGGGCTGGACCTAGCCTTAGAACTGGACCGAGCGCTTTGCTTGGTAACCCAAGTATGGAAATCTAGATTATGTAACAACCACATTACATCCTGTGTCGGAACAGAAAGAAGAAGATGTAGAGAAATGTCATCCCAACTGACAACGCTAATCACGAAAGCCGGGAGGAAGCTGAGAAATTCAATCGCTTTTGGAATGGGGTATTGTCAATGATATAAAGCTCCCATGAGGTCTCAATCCCCGATAGTCTCACTAGGTTCAATTCCCTACCGAGTTGGTGAATGCTGCTCTGAAAGAGAGATCGGAGAGTCGTTATGCTATCAGATGTTACCTTGTTTGTTCACAAGAAACCGCGAATCTAAGGACAACTCCGATTCAATGGCATGATGACCACCACCCTACCACGCCTCATTCTTCCAGTCAAATTAGGAGAGAACAAAGAGACATGGTCTGAATTGACGCTCCGCCATGAAAAGTGCCATCATTCATTCTATTTTTATTTCAATTGTATTGAAAACGGAACAGAATGGAATAGTATTTACAATGGAAGGGAATGGGGGTTAGTGTGTCGCTTGAATATGACTGTTTTAATAGGGGTTTCATTTTTCATTTTCACGAGTATTGAGGAGAACAGCTGGAAATCGTGTAAAAGAAATTAAGGGAAAAAAAAAAAAAAAAAAAAAAAAAAAATATATCTAACTTGAAGGATAGAAAACTGGAAAATTTCATCTTCCCATTTCGTGCATTTAGGTCTGTTCTCATTTTCCCCATTTCCGTGATTTAAGAATTATTCTCGCACGAATCTCCAGAAGAGTTTATCTTTACATACATTCCTAATTTCTTACTCCTGCATGGTGGTGCATTTTTCATCTGCTTCTTTGTTTTATCTTCATTTCGGATTTGGAGTTATCTATTAATGTCTTGTTTGCACTTTCTCAAATGCATAGCCTATATACTAAGGAATGCCTATTCCTCTCATTAACGTCTCATTTTATAAGAGGTTCTAACGATTCTTATCCGGACGGTGGTTGGGTTTCCACCGATTCCTATTTGGATTTCTTTGTTTTATCCCATCTTTAATCTCGTAATATCTAATCTTCATAATGAAATGGAATTTAAGTTTAAAGGCATTGAAATGCTTACCTAAGCAGATCCGAAATTGTGTAATTGAATTTTCATTGATAATATTTGATTTTGGAATGTTTATTCTATTATTATTATTATTTGTTTGAATAACATTAATGGAGAGGTATCCACTGATTTCCTACTTTCCCTATTACAAATACAAATTATTGTGTGTTGCATTTAATTTCTAGAATGATTGTGATTAGAAATTTAACCAAATATTGGAACTCCACATAAATTTAGTGGAACAGTCTACATCGAATTAATGTGGAACAAGTTTTCAATGTTTATATTTATTTTGCAAAACCCTTAGAGTAACGAATGTTTCCATGCTTCATCTTATCATAACATGATCAACTTTTTCTATCTAAATAAATATTGATGAGATTGTTCTACTGCTTATTTTATTTTAATTTTATCAAACTTGTGGCTCTAAGACAAACAGTAAGCTATTGAATGGATGTTTATTTCCAAGCAGCCCTTGGTTCCAAGATTTTGAACCAGTAGCTCTAATAATTAAATAAATGGTCAATTAATTTGAATGAACTACTTTGAATACAACACAACAAGTAGGGGAATTTAAAGTTATCACTAGTACATTCAAGAATAAATTATCATAATATTAAAATTTATTAACACCATACAAACAATTCATAATTTCAAAATACTCCCAAATCCCCATGCTATCAACCTATAGCTCATTCAGCTTTACTTCTCCTCTTCCTGCTTCAAAACACTACCTAAAACTGTCCTCCTCATTAATTATTAGGTAGCTCCCTAGCTCCCTGTGGAGGACACCTGATGATTCCCTGGTCTCTCCGTGCTCCAAAACCCCAAAGAACTCTCAAAGGTATTGTGTCAATTCCACTCAAAATTTCACTCACTAATCCCTCCAAAATTCATCCCTAACCCCAGAATAACCCCACCAAACTCCTTTATCCTCAATCGACTTTCCTTTTACTTCCTGCCCACCATCTTATCCCATAATATCTTATCCCTTCATTAATATCTTATCCCATTCTTTAATATGTTTCCATTTTTTGGGAAAGTAACTTAATTTAATAGCCATACGTATTTATCCACCTTTACGATGTCCACACCAATGCTAATTAATACTTAAATTAATCATAATCAAAGAATAATCCACCACAAATAACCACTAGTTAATGCTATTTTAATAAATAAAATATAGCTTAGCTAATCTTTTAGGATTAGCTAAACTATATTTATTAAATTAATTATAATTAATAATCATGGGTCACATATCATTACAACTCCTCACGGTTTGAGAGAGTTGTCCCACGAAGTTGACGCACTCTCATATGTCATCTTAGAGTCCCAAAAGCAGTCAAATGGTTTAAGAGATTCGAAGGTAAATAATAAAGTGAAGTGATGAGGCACTATAATCTGTAGAGTGAATACAAAATAAATCATTTTAAATAAATAAACTTAATGCAGAAATTAGGGAAGTTAGTTAACTCTAAAATAAGGAAAAGAAGTTAAGGGACCTGGGATAGATGTCTTGGAGGAAGCTACTTGGAGAGTACAAACAAGAGGACCTCCATTTTAGACTTCATATCGAGAATAATTGAATATCCATGAAGTTTCTAAGGTAAACTAAAGGATATCTAAATGAATTCCTTCAGAGGGAAGGTTAAGAAAGAAGTTCCAAATCTGAGTGATAAATTATTTTGATGATGCTTTCTGTCATGTTCTTTACGGTGTTATCTCACCCATTGCAATGTTCAAATTATCACACCTGGAAAGTCTGATGAACAACGTTATCCAGGCCTTCGCATATCATTGTATTTTTGGAGTTACACTCCATGAATAGAATATACAACCCAAACTAAGCATCACACCATTCCATCCAACCATGCATAGACAACCATGCTTGTCATTTGATCATGTCCTGTTCCTGAATGGAGGCAGCACCAGCCCTATTTTAAACGTATTCAGAAATGAAACGATGAGGTATTGAATGAAGCAGATATAAGTTCATTTAATCATGCACACATGGAGTCATGATGCCATAATGATATAGTTTGACATGACAGCACACTTAAAATACACACCCCACACACATGTCAGATTTGAAAAGGCTGGCCTGAGATGGGGTCATGGACATTTACGTTCCTATTTTATGGCATAGGGCTGATTATATGCTGATGCATGGTTGATGCATGTCTCAAATCTATTGGTACAGGTTTACAAAAAAATATATCTCACAGTGACAATGTAAAAGTGGTTACATCATTCTACTTAAATTTCAGGGCGGTTGGATGGGGCAATGGAAGGTGGTTGTAGCCACCTTTCTGTTGTAGATGGAGAACATGGGGCCAGAAGTCCCTTTTCCCAGCTCAGAAGCTAGATAATTAGGGGAGTTGGAGATTCCCCCGTGTTGTGCTTGAGAAACTAGGGCTGAAGTCTCCTTCCATTTGGTTTTGCTGAAGTAAAAAGGAAGTCAATGCTTCCAATCAATGTAATTATTCAAGAGATATAAGAAAAACAATTCTCATGGTTTTCCATCTTGGTTTTCCATGTAAAACACTGCACAAAGGTGTATGATTTTCATTTGTTCAGCTGCCCACACATGATAATTCTAAATTGATAAATACTTAGATTATTTATTAAAAAAACCATTATAATTTCTATTATTGATTCACACCCCTTAGTAATCCAACAGACAATAGTTGTCTTCAAAGTCTACCATTGTGATAGAGATAGGTTTATTGCATTAATAAAGGAAAGATATGGATTAGTATCCTTCTAAAAATGATGATTCATCTAAAATCATTGGAAAAGGCATAGTTTGAATTGGGAACAAGAATAGAAAGGAAGAAAATGGTCTACTAGTAGAATATAGTATGAAACATAATCTCTAAGTGTGAGTCAAATGTGCACCAAGGTCATAAAGCTATTTTAGATTCACAAAAGTGAGAGATAAAAAAAAGGTTTAGGAAATGGATTGTTGCAAAATGCAAGAACTTCAAGCAATATATATTTGTTAAGAGAAATTGGAGCCGAAAAGTGTTCTAGGAAAGGAAGATGAAAAATTGGCTATGGCATAGAAGAATGGGTGACATACACTTTTATAAAACCTTGTCAAAGTTAGAAAAATAGAAGGAGTCAGAGAAATACCCCATATAAAGAAACCAACCAACACTTTATGCAAGCATTATCAACAAGGAAAGAAAAAACAAAGACCGTAAGCGAAATCAAAGGAATAGTCAATGACAAGACCACTAGAAATTGTTCATAATGATCTAGTTGGAGAAATACAAAACAAGGTTTAAAAGGTGAGAAATACTTATGTTATTAGTTGATGATTATACAAGAATGTCTCCAGTTTGATTTTCTCAAGATTAAGTCAGAAGCTTTTGAAAAACTTTAAGATCTACAAGTAAACTGGTTGAAAATGAAATGGATTAAAAAAATCAAATTCATTTAGATATGATACAATGAGGAGAGTTCACTTCAAAGGAATTTATGTACACCAGTGCCAATGGAATGAAAAGAAATTCTCCATTGTTGTACACCTCAATGTAATGGAGTTGTTGAAAGAAAAATAGGACAAAGATGTGTTCGCTCAAATACCAATGGATTCCAATTGATAGAGGCTTTCACGGAAGCGCACACAATAGTTCACATCTAAAACCCGCAATTCTAAATAACACCATAACCCTATGAGCCAAGTGGGAAAGCTGAAGACTAGCAAATGTGAAATTATAGTTTTTGGAAGAAATACATCAAAAGAGAATATAAAGACTAGAAAAGTTCAATTTCATGTGGAAAAGGAGTAATTTGTTGGTTACTCAAAGTACAAGAAATCATACAAGTGTTAGCAAATATGATATTGAACAAAGTTTTAAGCAACAAACTAACAATTGATGAAACAAGCGTACCAGAAATCAAAGGGGAAGAAGAAAATGAATCAATGGAACAACCTTTTCAAGAAGAATCAAAAGATGAAAAAGAATTAGAAGAGGAAAAATGAAGAGAATCACAAAACATGCAGAAAGTTCAACAAGGTCTCTAAAGACATCGTGAGTGATGATAATGTAAGAATCATCCTTCAGATCCTATTATCATAAACAAAGATGCAGGAGTTGAGACTAGAAGAAGAACTGTTTCACCGTAACAAACACACCTAACATTCTTATCTACAATTGAACAAACTGTTTTGAAGAAGCTTAGCAAGGACTTTGAATTTTTGAATAAGGCCATGGATTAAGAATTGAATCAAATAGAGAAGATGACACTTGGGAATCTTGATACTGAGAGGTAGTGAATACTATCAAGTACCATTTAAAACAACTTATAAACCATTCACCATTCCTTCCAATGAGAAATGAAAATAGTATAAGAGTTACACCAATACACCACAATACACCAAATACCACAATATATGAGAAATAATCAATAGTTATTGTTCAAGGGAAGTAATGGATTTTAAAAGGTTGTTACAACTTCCAAATGTAAAGGGAGGATAAACCTCCAAGAGGAAGATACAATCCCTCCAATATAAAGAGAGATTTGAACTCTCTATCCTTGATCCTTCCTTCCACTCAAGAATATATGAGAGATAATTAAAACTTTACATTAAATTCATCACCATCAAACCAATCATCACATAGAACTTGATAATGCTTCCTCGAACTCCCCTTCAATTTCTGGAATTATTCAATTATTGGAGTAATTGGATCCTATAGATAATACACCTAACGTAATATTTGAACCCTCCAAGTTTCACCCTTGAATCCTCCCCAAAAAAGCGGTTATAGAAAGAATAGTAGACATTATTCACCCTCGGGTCTATTCAGATACTAAACTTGTGCAAATGTCTACCAATATTTAACATAGGATTCTAAAACTTGCACAAAAGAAACTACAATATTTATTGTTTCCAATGAAATTTTTCCCATGTCATTTGGATTCCCTATGAATAAATTATGACATTTTAACCCGAAACACATGTTTATTGACTAGTTTAATGTAATCTATCACAAACCCGGCCTTCCATAGAGTTTATCTCCGTAATTATAGTGAATCGAGAGATGAACTTTTTACCAAAGGTACCTGATATGTCTGCAACACCATAGCTGAATTATCTCAATCGCTCTATAAAACCAAGTTATAGCGAAAATCGTAAGATGACTTGAAAATAACATACCTAGAACACATCACCAAAAGAATTCACCCTCCCTTGAAATCCGGGCTTCTTGCCTTTATTTCCTCTAAAATTTGACTTGTATCAAATGAATGTATAATGATGTTACATACCATTTGTGTCACTTCATTTCAAACATTAGGTCCGACCGACACTTTCTTATTTTGTAATTTTCTTTAATTATCTTCTGTGGCCTACATGTACTTACTTCTTCAATTCAATTTCTTTGTCATCTTCAAAAATTCATTTCTCCTCAATCCATGAGGATCCCATGACGCACTACATACCACCTAAAACAACATGACAAGCAATATCCATTCATGGGGTGTTGTATATGCATGTGCATTTTGTCCTTCATGTCCAAACACCTTATCAATATTGTGGTCCAAAACCCATGACTAGTTGACATCAATGAAAACAAATCCAATATTCCAACAATATCCCTCTTTCTCATTGATGGTCACATGATTCCTAATCATCATGATCCCAATTTCTCTCCCCTTGACATCAATGAAAAAGGTTAGGGTTGCTCTCCTCCCCGAAAGCCTAATGGAAAATGTAATCCCTCTTTGGGGCGGCTCCCCCTAAACACGTGGCACCCAATAATACTTCATCCCTATTTTTAGTCTTTGAGACTCATTCCCTTAGAATCCTTTTGTGTGGCTTATGTCTTCTCTCTCTTCATGTCTAGGATGTATATGTTGTTCGGTCTTCTGTTGCAGCTGCAACCAATCTTCATGAGTTATCTTCTCTGATTTTAAATTTTCGGAATCAAACATAAGAGTGTGCATCCCTTGATCACACATTTTACTAACATTGAGTAGATTATGATTCAATTCTTTTCAAACCAATAGAACATTCTTTGCTTTTACATTTTTTCTTCCAAGCTCTACTTCACACCTTCTCCAAGTATTTTGGAAAATGAGTCATCTCCCAAATGCAACATTGCCAATTGCCACCCTTTCTCTTCAAGCTGATGAATTTGTCTTGATCCCCGGTCATGTGTGAAGAACATCCACTGTCTATGTACCATTCATCTTCTTATTTACATTCTTCTGTGGTCAATGCTATTCGACAATCTTCATTGTTTGGAATTTCTTTCCTTCTCCATGCTGTGGTTGGCATAGGGACATCTTCTTTCATATATATGCAATCTCGTGCTTTGTGACCAAGATAATTACATTTGTAGTATGCAATATCTTTGTCCCTCAATGGGGAAAAATAATTATAACTTTTGTTGACAAATCCATGATTATTTCCATATCTTCTATTTACACCATTCATGTTTCTTGCATATGTGTTCCTTTCATTGATTCTGTAATTAATCGCCTTATGTCCAAAAATTTTGCAAGTATAACAATGACCAAGAAAGAAATTTTGATACCATGGAGTAAGTGGGATTCTTTGTGATGTAGTCCATCTGGGTTCATGATCTATTCTAATGTAGTTTCCTTCATACTGATTGAAGCTTCTTTGATTCCTAAAGGTAGGAGGTCTTCTTGGATAGTCATCTCTTTTGTAGTCAGTCCTTCTTTTTGGTATCCTGGTCCACTTCTCATCAGCTGTTTGTGTAGCTCTTTCTTCAACCTTCTTGTTGGTATTTGCATATTATTTGTATGAAG
>SNQJ01S0153332.1:10944-32656 GCA_010110895.2 Picea sitchensis | reverse complement strand
CTATTACCTTTTATATTCAATCTTTGGAAGTTCTCAATGTGCTCGATAATTGAACCCTTTTGCTTGAGATTTATCAATTGGCTAAAGAAGGTATTTCTCCTTGTATCCTCATAGTGTGCTATCATTTCTTCCGTGAAAATTGTCCAAGTGACGAGTGATTTACGAGAACAAAGCCATTGATACCATAAAAATTGATTGGGTTCTAAATATAAAGAAGCAATTCATACCTTTTGTGTATGTGGCACATTATGTAGATCAAATAATTGCTCCATATGAAGTATCCATGTGATTGGATCCTTGCCATCAAACTTCCTCATATCGATCTTAGGAACGTGGTTGGTCTTCAACCCAAAGTTGGAGTTTCTCCATTCTTGATTCACGTTCCTTGTGTTCTCATCATGAATTTAATGGGATACATTTTCACTTTTAGGTGTCCTCTCTATTAGAAAATTTTTCAATACTTCTATGATCTCCCCTTTTAAAGCATCCATCTTAGTATCCAACTTAGCTTCCATTGAATCCATCTTCTTTTTTAGTTCATTTATGTCCCTAATCATTTCTTCACCTTCATCAAGAGTCCAAGTAGGATTGTCTGGAGGCTTATTTGGTGTAGAAGTTCCCTTTTTTGGTGGCATGTTGGCCAAGTATCACTTTAAACCATGATTTTGGGGTGGTTCTACTAGACAATCTTTCTTTTATTGTATCTCCAAAATTTTGGCCCTTATGAGTATGAGATTTTATTTTTTGCATGTCTTTGATATTTCTTCTCTTCAATGCCCCAGAACTGATAAAAATTGGATGTGCCAAGTGGAATTTATGGTAACTTCCCCACAACTTGCTGATTTTTGAACTTTCCATAAGATCTCACTTGTATAGCATGCCCCGCACAAAATAATTGATATAAAATTCTAAAACTCATACCAGAACTACTACAGGTTGTCCACTATCTAATGCAACTAGTCTCACTCAATTTGGATACTCTAGGAGGAATTTATGATTGTTTTACCCAGAACACATGCTTGAGACGAGTCAATAGGACTAGTCAGATACCCTATCTTCCACAGGGTGTATCTACAAATTTAAGATGACCCAGAAGCTGAAATTTCTACCACAGATACGTTACTAACTTTTGAGAATATCCCCTATATTTCAGGGTCTGAAACATTATAGAAAAAAATTTATAGCTAAAATTCCGCAATGACTCAATTCAAGATGATTCTAGAACCCTATCATAAAAAGGTTGTATCTTTGAAAGTATAAGGCCTCAAGAGATGAAATTGTAATCCAACGTACCTTGATCCATCTACTAAATATCCTCCAAGTCGTTCGTTTTGAATCATTGTAGAAAAAAAATTATAGTGAAAATTCCACAGTGTCTCAGATGTAGCAGCGAAATCCTAAGACCTTGAGCTATGATACCATATGTTAAGGACCAAATATCAATATAGCATAGAAAAACCTAAAAATAAGTACTCAATGGCTTGAAAAAGAGAGAATTTCAAATAATAAGCCTCTTCGAGGGGGAAACCTCCTTTTACCCCACATAAATGTTCAAGTACAAGATGATTCCAAATGAAAATGTCTCCTTGGTATATATAAGAGACTAGGAGGTATAATTACAACTAATGAAATAAAGCCACCATAAATAAAATAACATTACTAACCTAATATGCCTCAATTAAGGGGTAATGAGACAATATTAGGGCTTAACATACTCAATTATGTATAAGAAACCAATATACTATAGCAATCATATCAGTATTGAATCATAATAGTGTTTCTCACTCCATCAAACAACACAAACCAAATCACAACAGCCATACCAAGAATGCCTTAAGAATTCACCAAACAACAAGCAAGAGTATCCATCAAGACAACAATCTAACCATACCATAGTTTCTATGGCAGATATGAGCCCACAGAATGCAGATCTAGAACTTGCTTCACTCTTCAAGAGCCTGGCACCAGCTCACAGATAAGTCTTCATGACTTTAACCATTGTACGTGCTCTGTCCTCATTCAGCCCGCGTATGTACGTGCCATGGGTCACTGCAGCCCGTGTATACCTCAAAAACTAGGGTTTCTGAACTTCTGAGATTTTTTTCGTCATGATCTCAGACATACTGAAACTTTGATGCATCCATGAGATCCTCCAGATCTTCTCTCTCTCAAAATATATCTTCAATACATGCTCAAGAGATTCATTTCACAAGAGACCCTTGTCTCTTATGTATACTCTCCAAGTAGCTTCCTTAGAGGCATCTTCTAGGTCACTTGGCCCACATAGCCACTTGGTCCACATAGTCACTTATGTTCAACTTTTCCCAATTTGCTACTTTTCCTATGTATCCAATAGCCACTTGACCACTTAACCCTCTTTACATATTTTAGGGTTAACCTTTTCATAACTACTTTCCATAAATAGAAAGTTCTCCATTTATTTGATTATTAAAATAATCTTCCTTGAATTTGTCACTTTAATTTATTATTTAAATAATCACTTCACTTTATTTAAATAATATCTTCTTTTTAGGCATTTTGACTTCTTTGACCTTTTGGGGCTTCAGGCCATCATATGAGGGTCCTCCAACTTCGTAAGGCCATAACTCTCAAACCGTGAAGAGTTATTTGGAATTCCACATACCACCAAAAATGGCATGACAAGCACTATTCAACTACGATAGTTTCACTGACACATTCGTTGATCTTCATCTTATTATTCCACAATGAAGAAGGGTTTCTCCAACCATACTTCTAGGATAACTCAACCGCAAAGCATCTTCCCATGAGGGCTTTCACCATAAGGGGAGCACTTTGGAGTTCATTCATTTTTACTCTTTATCAACCATGATAAGACAATAATGAGTCATCTTTACATCAATCCAACTATGCATAATATATCAAAGAAACCATATTGATCCATCTTCAACTAAGCATCATATTAATGACAACTCATTGATCTATCTTCATCATCATATGACTATGATTATACTTGACATCTAACCATTCACATTAAGGACAATACATATTACATTAGTATGTTAATAAATTGTTCCTTTGACATCAATCAATCCCTTGACATCAATCAATCACTTGAGATCAATTAATCAAACCTTTGGCATCTATGACAACATGATCCAACACCCATCCAGGATCAGTGTTGAAAATTGGAGCTCTGATACCACATTGTAGCATCCCCAACAACCAATTGGTCCATGCCAACCAAAAATTATAACTTTGATACCAAATTAAAACATACAAATACTCTGCAAATACATTGATTCATACAGAATAATAATAGAAACACACATGCAACATCCACAGGAAAACCTATAAAAATAAACACATAAACAATAATGCATCACATAATTTAACACACAATTGAAACTTATCTTGGTAAAAATATCACCGACTGTGTTTAGACCTACCATGTTCCTCCCAACCTTAGACCACACTGCTCAAAACTCTCAGTAGTGGGTCACCCCGAAGCTAGGGATAAAATCCACTCGGGTAAAGGAATTCCTAACTAGGATGATGTATCTCAGACCATAGGAAAACTCAGTCACATGTTCCAAATCAAACTAACATCCTACAATCCCTCATTCCCCACATGTCTGTCGCACCCGAGGAAGTGTGCCCCTTCTCTTCTCAACAGTCCCTCACCTCCCGGACTTCCTTTTCAGGGCTTCAACAACAGGCTGGAAATGAAATCTTAGAGCCCTGTAGCTGCGGTTTGGTACCTTCTAGAAATAAATTTCCAACAATTCTATCACCTAGAGATAATTTCTTATGAGCCTGACAACCCACCTCTTCAATATCCCATGGGCTTGACAACCCGCTTCTTCAGTCAAACTCCTAATCTAACCAATTACAAGTACAGGTACAGGTATGGGTATAGGTACAATGACAGTAACATGAAGGTACCAAGGAGAACTAAATGAGTGAGTGAATGATGATGGAAAATGAACTAAGTCCAACCTATATGTATGCATGCTCCCAACTTCGCACTTGTCATGTTGAGAGCTACGTTGGCCCACTTGTCCCCATTCTTAGAACTTAGGATAAAATAATTATTCATACTTTGTACTTTAAGGAATATTAATATAATATTCCTTTGCGCTTAAGCTCCCTAGCTTAGCCCCTTTTCCTTAACTTTTAGCCCCCATTCCTTATCTAGTGGAGTTTATCCCCCCATACTCTTTTACATGGTTGGTTTTTTTGCAGTGATTTGTTTTTCATTAATATTTGCATGTGATTTACATTTGTAATACAAACATATTGTCATTTTTTTTATCCAAGATCTCTAGCCTAAAAAAAATGAACATATACACAAAGATTCATTGGCCTCAAGATCATGCACTCAATTTGTTGTGTGTGATATCCTAGGATGTGTGCACTAATTCTTTTAGTGCGTAGCACATATGCGTGCAATATACTAGAAGGTGCTTACAAAACTAATTCCAAGACTTGATACAAACAACTCACCAGCTTATATACATATGTACATTTATATTTACATTTACAGTTGGGGTTTGGCCTAGGGGTATTACATAATCAATGCATTAGAATAAATTAAGAAGGAAACAAAGAAAAACAAGTCATTGAAGGCCGATTTAAAAGTAAAAGAGGGATCTCAGAATTCCAACTTTGAATAACTAGAGAAGATAACAACGAGTCTAAAATTTGAAATAGAAGTAGACAAAAGAATTGAGGAAACACTTATAAGTTAGTTAGAAGAGAAGGACAAAACGATTGGAAGCTTGGAAGCAAAAATAGTCTCTTTAAGGAAAGATATTTAGAAGAAAGATATGTAGCAGAAGAGCACCATAATATTGGATAAAATAATCATCAGTCAAATACCATCCTATGAAAGATCTGGACTAGGATACAATCAAGTACAAAATGAGAAAGGATCGAGCTCCAAGACAACAAAACATGAAGCAGGAAAAAAAAGTTATGTAGAGATTGTCAAAGATTTTGTCAAGAAGGAAGAATGCATGCCCCCAAAAAATAACATTCCAGAAATAAATAAGACTCAAGAAAATGAATTCAAAAGGAGTGCGTCGCAAATAATATGATCTTCTCCCAGGTATCAAAGGTTCTTTTATGATCATCGTTTTAATTGTGCTAATTTTGGAAATAAATTTGTAAACTGTAGATCCTATGCCAAGAACCAAAGAAACTCTACAAGGTACTTAAATAATAGTTATCCCATAAAATCGTATGAAACATATAATAGAAATCAAAATAGTTTTGGTTCATTGAGAAATGAAGTAGAATGCTACAAATGCAACAATTTTGGACACATAGCGAGGAATTGTAAATTGACCATTCCACCCAGGGAATCAAAGCAGAACATTAACAGTCATATTTGAGAACCACAAGAGATATGGAAAAGAAATTAGAATCAATGCTCACTTTCTTTGCAATCCCAACCCATGAAAATTGATTGGCATGTTGATAGTGGTTGTTAAAATCATATGATAGGTGACAAGAACATGCTTCTAACTCTGAAGAAAGAAAGAGATGCATCTGTTTCATTTGGCAATAATCATTCAACTAAAATTATATGTAGAGGCACAATTAAGCTTGGAAGAAAAGATGCCATGGAAGAAAATATTCTACTAGTCGAAGATATGAAACAAAATCTGTTGAGTGTAATGTTGGACATACCAACCACACTGAGAGGGGGGGGTGAATCAATGTAGGGATATTTTTACACGTCTTTCAGAAATTAGTTAGCAACCACTTCAAATATTATTATTCATTCACAATTAGCTACTTGCATATAACAACATCATTCATCGATAATAGAGAACATTGAACCATCACCATAATGAACACAAAGAACACCATATATATGTGTAATATTTTGTAATATGTTGTTACATGAGACTACAATCTTTGAGGTTTATCATCACCAACTTAAAAAGAGCACCAAATCCAAGAGAGTACCAACTCTCAATACAAGACCTAGCTTCCAGATGTCATCACCAACTGAGATGTGAGGAATATAAACTTCAAGTACAATACCTAGCTTGTAGACATAAGACAATATGTCCAACCTGTACCAATAACCTGTCACAATCTATACCAATCAACTTGTACTATCAACCATATACATCAATCACTCACACAAATTGTACCATCACAAGTGCATCAACTATGCACAACACAACCTATCACAACAACCTCTCACATCAACTTGTCTCCTCTATCAAACTAGATATAATCTCATGGATCTCATGCTCATGATCACAATAGAAATACACAACATGAATACCATACATCAAATACCAAAAAAAAAATACCAACTATATCCCTTAACAAATCTGATAAATGAAGCAATATTGAACAACCAATACCATCTCAATAGATAAATCCTAGATGACAAGACTACCTCAAACAAGATGTTCCATATCTCTCGTAAATAGACTCCAACCATGAATTAAATATTATGCCAATATAACCAACTATGAACCAATACTAAAATTCAGTAGATCAACCACATATCAACTCTACAGGAATCCTTAAACTTCCAAGAGGGCATCCGACAGATTTACAATCCATACCCTCAACCAGATTCATAGATTCAACACTACACATATGAAACCATACCTTTTTTTTCTTGTAGTTGTGGCTCTATTAGGGATCTGTTTTTGTAGCCATGATATTGTTGTCGCGATTTTTTTTTTCGCGATTCAGTTGCTGTGATTCTTCTATCGCAGTTCTACCGATGTGATTTTGTTGTCATGGTTCTCCTTTTACAATTCTTCTTCCGCGGTTTTGCTGCAACGATTCTGCTTCTGCAAATTTGTTGTCGCGAATTTGATCTATCAATAATACCTTCCCAAATAACCTTTCACAAATGTATATTCAATTATGTTCAATAACCTTTCAATAATACCATAGACGCATTGTAACTTAAAATTTGGCCACTTCGAAATCAATTCTCTATGAAATTTCTCTTCAACATTCAACTTGCTCGGCCCATCCAAGCTTAGTGTTGAAAACTGGAGCTCTTATACCACATTGTATCATCCCCAACAACCAATTTGTCCATGCCAACCAAAAATTCTAACTTTGATACCAAATTAAAACATACAAATACTCTACAAATACATTTATCCATACAAAATAATAATATAAACACACATGCAACATACACAAGAAAAACCCATAAAAATAAACGCATAAGTAATAGTGCAACACATAATTTAACACACAATTGACACATATCTTGATAAAAATATCATTGAATATGTGCATACCTTCCACATTCCTCCCATCCTTAGACCACTTTGCTCAAAACTCTCAACAGTGGATCACCCCAGAGATGGGGATAAAATCCACCTGGGTAAAGGAATTCCTAACCAGGTTGTTGTATCTCATACCACAGGAAAAATCATTCACATGTGTCAATTCGAACTAACATCGTATAGTCCCTCATTCCCCACATGTCTGTCCCACCCTAGGAAGTGTGCCCCTTCTCTTCTCAACGGTCTCGTGGCTTCCCCACTTCCTTTTCTGGGCTTCAACAATAGGCATGACAAGAATTCTTAGATCCCTATAGCTACATTTTGGCACCTTCTAGAAATCAATTCCCAACAATTCTCTCACCTATATATAATTTCTTACGAGAATGACAACCCACCTCTTCAATATTCCATGGGCCCGACAACCCGCTTCTTCAGTCCAATTCCTAAGCTAAACTGGTACAAGTATAGGTATAGGTATGGGTATAGGTACAGTGGCAGTAATAGGAAGGTACCAAGGACAATTGAATGAGTGAGTGAATGATGATGGAATGATGGGAAATGAACCAAGTATAACCTATATGTATGCATGTTCCCAACTTGACACTTGTCATGTTGAGAACTACGTTGGCCCACTTGTCCCCATTCTTAGAACTTAGGATAAAATAATTATCCATACTTTATACTTTAAGGAATATTAATATAATATTATGTTGGGATTAAGCTCCCTAGCTTATCCCATTATCCTTAACTTTTAGCCCCCTTTCCCTATCTAGTGGATTTTATCCCCCCATACTCTTTTACATGGTCAGTATGTCACAATGATGTGTTTTTCATTAATATTTGTGTGTGATTTACATTCATAATACAAACATACTGTCCTTTTTGTATCCAGGATCACTAGCCTCAAAAACATGAACATATACACAAATACTCGTTGTCCTCAAGATCACACACTCAAGTTGTTGCACGTGATATCCTAGGATGTGTGTATTTATTCTTTTAGTGCACAACACATATGCGTGCTATACGTTGGAAGGTGCTTACAAAACTAATTCCAAGACTTGATACAAACAACTCACTAGCTTATATACATATGTACATTTATGTTTACATTTACAGTTGGGGTTTGGCCTAGAGGTATTACATAATCAATGCATTAGAAGAACTTAAGAAGCAAAGAAAGAAAAACAAGTCACTCAAGGCCGAGTTAAAATTAAAAGAGGGATCACATAATTCCAACTTTGAATAACTAAAGAAGATGAGCATGAGTCTAAACATTCAAATAGAAGTAGACAAAAGAATTGAGGAAATACTTATAAGTCAGTTAGGAGAAAATAAAAAAATGATTGGAAGCTTGGATGCAAAAATAGTCTCTTTAAGGAAAGATCTTTAGAAGAAATATACATAGCAAAAGAGCACCAGAATATTGGATCAAATAATCATCAATCAACTACCATCCTATGATAGATCAAGACTAGGGTACAATCAAGTACAAAATGAGAAAGGGTTGAGCTCCAAGACAACAAAACATGGAGGAAAAAGCAGTTATATAGAGATTGTCAAAGATTTTGTCAAGAAGGAAGAATGCATGCCCCCAAAGAATAACATTCCAGAAATAAAGAAGACTCAAGAAAATGAATTCAGAAGGAGTTCATCGCAAATAATATGATCTTCTCCCGGGTATCAAAGGTTCTTTTATGATCATTGTTTTAACTGTGATAATTTTGGAAATAAAGTTGTAAACCGTAGATCCTATGCCAAGAACCAAAGAAACTATGAAAGGTACTTAAATAATAGTTATCCCATAAAATCGTATGCAACATACAATAGAAATCAAATCAATTTTGGTTCATTGAGAAATGAAGTAGAATGATACAAATGCAACAATTTTGGACACATAGCGAAGAATTGTAGATTGACTATTCCACCCAGAGAATCAAAGAAGAACATTAACAATCAGATATCGGAACGACAAGAGATATGGAAAAGAAAGAAGAAACAATGCTCACTTGCTCTGTAATCCCAACACATGAAAAGTGATTGGCATGTTGACAGTGGTTGTTCAAATCATATGACATGTGACAAGAACATGCTTCTAACATTGAATAAAGAAAGAGATGCATCGGTTTCATTTGGCAATAATAATTCAAATAAAATTATATGTAGACGCACAATTAAGATTGGAAGAAAAGATTCCATGGAAGAAAATGTTCTACTAGTCGAAGATATGAAACACAATTTGTTGAGTGTAATGTTGGACATACCAACCACACTGAGAGGGGGGGTGAATCAATGTAGGGATCTTTTTACACTTCTTTCAAAACTTTGTTAGAAACCACATCAAATATTATTATTCATTCACAATTAGTTACTTGCATATAACAACACCATTGATCCAGATTTAGGAGCGGAACGAACTGATTAACAAACTGAATACACTAAACATGGAGATATGAAGAAGAAAACAAATATCCAGTGAACAATAGCTTATATTGAATAATGAAATAGGATGAAACTGTAAAACTGCAGAATTGAAACACTTTCTCGAATGGTGGTAGCTATCTCTCAAAAGAGACATGGTTTCTATGTGCATCTATCTGAGAAGAATGAATTACAATGAGGCTCTAGAGGAATTTTTGATATTACTCATGAATTCCAAAACCCTAGACATCCAAAAACCTATCCCTAGGAGGTGAAAGGTCAAAATTCATGTGGGCCCCTATGGGTAAGTTGGTACCTCAACTTCACGTGGTCGTAACGTTTGCATATGACCTCCATTTTTGGTGTGTTATATCCCATTCGAAAGGTATTTCCAAGAACTACACATTCTGTTGTCAAACTCTGACTCCGTCTACATTTTGACTGCGGCGAGCCAAAAAAAAATTGTTTAGTCCTCCAAAACGGCCCTGGAAGTACAACAAGATTTGTTGACATGAAAACATACAAAATAATCAAGTTGGATTAGGTGAGAGGCCACCAATATCCGCCTAGAAGATGTGTAGGGATTCAGATAGCCCCAAAAGTTTAGAACCCACAATTACAAAGAAGTACAGAAGAACATGTTGAACTAAAAACATACAAGAGGAGCCAGTTGGAATAGGTGGGTGGCCACCAATATCCAACTGGATCACTCCTCCCCCCTTAGGAATCAATGGTATCCATTACATTGAGTTCCCACATCAGGTCAGGTAACTTCTGCTAGACTTGGCCCTACATGAGCCACTTTCCTTGGTGTAGGATTTGCCCTGCCTTGACAACCCGATAAATTTGGATCCTTTGTTGGTTCGTTGCCTTGACATCTGTGTCCACTATATGATCAGTGGATGCTTGTTCCATGTAGTAACGGTTGAGATATGTGGGCATCAATTGTTTTGCGATCTTTGAGGTGTCCAATAATGGTGGAAAATATGGTCAAAGGAGGTCCACATTGAACACTAGGTGCAGGCCAAGGAAGGGTGGAGTGTTGAGCTCTAAAGAATTGCTACCCACGGCCTTGGTGATAGTGTAAGGCCCATACCGAAGTGGACGAAGCTTTTGATGGGGCACTGTGAGACACTCCTTCTACAAATGTAACCAGACTTTGTCGCCAACCTGAAACTGGTGTGGTACCCTGTGTTGATCATGGCGTTACTTGTACTTAGCATTGGATTTCTAAAAAATATCCTGGACCTGTTGGTAGATGTGTTGAATTCACTCAATGAATATGGTGGCTTTGTTGATCGCAGACTGATCAAGGGAAGATTTTGTCTGTGTGGTGGCAAGAGGAAGTGCAACATCAATGGGTCACAAGGGTTTGGAATCCCATCCCCACCTGAAATGGGCTATGTTTATTGGAGCTATGGAGAGACCTATTGTAACTATGATGAACATAGGGAAGACTCTCATCCCATGTACGTGGGTACTTAGAGTTTTACATGTGCATGATGTGCATAATCATCCAATTGACGACCTTTGTTTGGTCGTCTATTTGGGGGTGGAAAGGAGTGGATTTTGTCATCTTGGTGTCCAAAAATGACCAAAGACTCGACCAAAATGTGTTGAGGAACTTGTCGTCTTGGTCAGAGATGATGGTATGTGGTATCCCAAAGTGGACCCACACTCATTCGAAAAGAGATTGGCAATATATGTCGTTGTGATATTCTTCTTGCAAGCTGTGAGAAAACCAATCAACGACCACAAATACACAGTCATTTCCTTACTTGGTGGATGGAAGGCCAGACATGTAATCCATTGAGATGGATTCCCAAGGATTCTTAGGAGTAGGAAGAAGGGTGTATAATCCTTGATTCTTGATGGCTGGCTTGGAAATGGCACAGGAAGTGCAAGATCTAATATACTTGTTGATGTCCTATCAAAGTTTTGGCCAATAAAAATGTTTCTAAAGAATGGCCATAGTTTTCTCCACGCCAAAATGTCCTGCCATCCGACTGTAGGGGGCTTCCCAAGTCATATTTTCATGCTCGCTTGTAGGAACACATATATGGCCCAGGTGGCATAATAGTTCATCCTGAATGTGAAAATCGGTGAAAGTCGCGCATGTACCCAAGAGCTCATAGGTGGTGGTTAAGTCTAGATCTTGCTAATAAAGTTGGGGCCACTCAGATGCTTCATGTCCACAGGAATGGAACATAGTGGTGAGTGTAGCTACAAGAGGTCGATTGAGGCAGTCATCGACACGATTTGAGATACATGTCTTATACTTGATGTTGAGATGGAACCGTTGTAGGTAGGTGGACCACTTGTGATGGCGGTCATTTTGGAATTTCCCATGTGTCTGTATGAACTACAGAGGCTTATGATCAGTGTGTATGATTGTATCCTTTCCCAAAATGTAATGTTTCCATTGACGACAGGCTTGTACAATGGAATACATTTCCTTGTCATAGGTGGGATATTTCCAGGCAGTATCTGAGAGTGTCTCACTATGGTATTCCATCGGATGACCGTGCTGAGTGAGAAATTCGCCCACAACATAGTCATGTGCATTATTCTCAATCTCGAATGGTTGTTGCATATCGGGAAAGGAGAGTACTAGAGATGAGTGCAAGTAATGCTTCATATCATCGAATTCTTATTGTTATTCCTTCCCCCACACAAAGTTGTCCCTGCCACCGCCCTTGGTCACCTGGATGAGGGCCCATGCAATATGGGAGAATCCTAAAATGAGTCGTTGGTAGAAGTTGGCTAGTCCCAACAAGATCCGAAGCTCGGTCAGTGTGTTCAGGGATGGCCAATCACAGATGACTTGGATTTTAGCTAGATCAAAATGTACCCCATGATCATGAACAATGTAGCCCAAGTATTGGACCCTGTTTATGCCAAAAGAGTATTTTTCCAAGTTGGCATATATCTTGCGCTGCCGCAGAGTGCTCAAAACCTGTTGAATATGCCACATGTGCTCATCCCACATTATGATGAATATGAGGATGTCATCCAAATATACCACCAAAGAGGATTTGGTGAAGGGTCTCAATACATCATCCATCAACCTCATGAAAGTGGTTGGTGCATTTGTTAAGCCAAAGGGCATGACTAGCCATTCAAAGAGACCTTCTCTAGATTTGAAGGTTGTCTTCCATACATCAGTTGGTTCAATGGGAACCTGGTGGTAGCCAAACTTGAGGTCAATATTATTGAAGAACCTTTCCCCCATGAGTTGGTCAAGAAGGTCATCAATCCTAGGAATGGGGTATCAGTTCTTGACTGTTATTTTGTTTAAGGCTCTGTAATCAATGTAGAGTCACCAAGTCTCATCCTTCTTTTGCACCAGTACAATCGAGCATCTGCAAGGGGAGGAGTTGGGTCTGATGTGCCCCTTTTGAAGAAGCTCTTGGATCTGACACATGATTTCTTCATTTTCCATCAGCAAGCGACGATAGACTAGTCCATTAGGTAGAGTTGAGTCGAGGGTCATATCAATTGGATGCTTGACTTGGAAGTGTGTCGGTACCCCTGTAGGTGAGGAGAAGATGTCTCTGTATTCTTCCATGATCCCATCCACTTGTTTCTTCTGCAAAGAGAGGCTCTTTGTAGAGGCAACATATGTGGCGGTGACCTTCTACTTACTATGAGCATGGATCATAAAGAAGACAAACTTCCCAGTCTGTGAAATGAACTTACTGCATTGCTTAGAAGAGATTTAAGAAATAGAAATAAGTGACGCTACCTCTCATATCCTATATAATTTTCTACCCAAAGTAATAATAACACTGTGGGGTCTAGAATCATACACAACATGTCGCTTTCACAAATATGGTTGTCCTAAAAGAACATCAAAAACTTCAAGGGGAGAAATATCACACAGTACCTCATCTATGAAAGGCTTGATGTCGTAGGGAAGATGACACTATTGGTTGACATGAATATCTCTTCTTTAGTGAAGCCAACCGATGGTGTAAGGTTGCGGGTGCAGTGTCATTGGTAGATCTGGTCGCTTGACAACCTCTGCTGAAATCGGGTTCTTATAACTACCGCTATCGACAATGAAATGAAGTGGATCCCCCTTTACCCTCATTTGCAAGTGAAAGAGGCATTCCCCTTCCTCTGGTTCTTCTAGTTCGCTTGGCTAGAATTTGGTGGTAGTGATAGTGGCACTGGGTTTGGCATCAATAATCTTCTTCCCTCCTTCAGGATTTGATTTGGAATTAGAATCAGCCTCTGACTCGAAATCCTTCAGTTCGGCCATGAGTGACTGCTTGGAGAGACATTCTTCAATGTTATGCCAAGGGATTTTATGGTACTCACACCATTTTCCTATGTCCTTCTTTGTCTTCTCATTGCCCTTCTTGTGTTGTGGCTTGGACTGGTTTTCCTAAGGGAGACCATCTCAACTTGGTCCCTTTCTTTATGGGTTGGGGCCGCCTTTTCCCTGCTTTGGCTGTGAGGGGTTTTCATATCCAAACTCTCGCCTTTTCTTCTTAAATTTCTGCTCAATCTTGACAGCATATCTATAAGTCGTGCCCAATGAGGCGATGTCTAGAAAATCCATTTCTATTTGAATGTTGCTATGCAAACAACCGCGGTATTTGAGCACTAGATGATGCTTAGAGTATTTGATACCCAATTTGGTGCGCACAATATGGAAAATATTTGTGAAATATGGTACTTTCTGGTCCCTTTCTTAACGTAGGGTGGTCCATCTGGTGTACTAGTCCTCGTAGCTTCTAACAGGGTAGTATTGTTCTTTAATGGCATCCTAGAAGGAATCCCATGTAGGGGCCACAAAATAAATTATAGATTCCTCTACAGCCCTTTGCTCAGAGTAAGGATCCCACCGGTATTTAATATGGGGAGTGACCTTGAGGAGTGAAAAAGTGATCTTTTCCCTATTGGAAAAATTGTGGACCGAAAAATACCCTTTGATCAGATTCAACCATTTATCTACAACATCTGCATCTATCAGTCCTCCAAATAATGGAATATCAAAATTTACCTATACCATGAAGGGGGTTACATGGCTGCTTGATGAAGATGCTTCTCCTATGGGTAGTCGTCAAAGGATTTGTGCGAAGTTTTCCATCATTTTGTTCCTTTGTCACAGGAGGGATTCCTTGAGAAACATTTTAATAGGATCTCCTGTTCCATCATCTTTCTTTTTGTCCCCCATGGGTTGTTGTCAGGCTCGGCGCAAATGATATTGCAATGGCTCAATTGGTTCGAGTCCCAACTTCTTGTAGCCAGATCTTGTTGGGGACATGCACGGATAAAAATAAATGAAGAGTAGACCTCTATGATACCATTGATCTGGATTTAGGAGCGGAACGAACTGATTAACAAACCGAATACACTAAACACGGAGATATGAAGAATAACATAGACATCCATTGAATAATATCTTCTATTGAATAATGAAATAGGTTGAAACTATAAAACTGCAGAACTGAAACACTTGCTCGAATGGTGGTACCTATCTCTGAGAAGAGATGTGGTTGCTACGCACATCCGTCTGAGCAGAATGAATTACAATGAGGCTCTAGAGGCATTTTTTATATTACTCATGAATTCCAAAACCCTAGACATCCAAAAACCTAACCCTAGGAGGTGAAATGTCAAAAGTCAGGTGGGCCCCTATGGGTAAGTTGGTACCTCAACTTCGTGGGGTTGTACCTTTTTCATATGAATTTTTTTTTAGGTGCGTGATAGCCTATTGGAAAGGTATTTTAGAGAGCTACACATTATGCCATCAAACATTGATTTCGTCTATAGTTTGACTATGGAGAGCCAAAAAAACACTGTTTAGGCTTCCAAAATGGCCCTGGAAGTACAACAATATGTGTTGACATGAAAAAATAAAAAACAAGCCAGTTGGATTATGTGAGAGGCCACCAATATCCACCTCGAAGATGTGTAGGGATTCATCTAGCCGAAGAAGTGTAGAATCCACAATTACAAAGAAGTACAGAAGAACATGTTGAACTAAAAATGGATAAGAGGAGCCAGTTGGAATAGGTGGGTGGCCACCAATAGTCAACTGGATCAACCATTCATCGATAATAGAGAACATTAAACCATCAACATAATGATCATAAAGAACACCATATATATGTGTAATATTTTGTATTATGTTGTTACATGAGACTAAAATATATGGGGTTTATCATCACCAACTAAAAAATAGCACCAAATCCAAGAGAGTACCAACTCTCAATACAAGACCCAGCTTGCAGATCTCAACACCAACTAAGATGTGAGGAATCTAACCTTCAAGTACAAGACCTAGCTTGTAGACAGAAGACAATCTATCCAACCGGTACCAATAAACTATCACAATCTTTACCAATCAACCTATACTATCGACATGTACATCAATCACTCAGACAACTTGTACCATCACAAGTGCATCAACTATGCACAACACAACCTGTCACAACAACCTCTCACATCAACCTATCTCCTCTATCAAATCAGATATGATCTCATGGATCTCATGCTCATGATCACAATAGAAATACGCAACATGAATACCATACGTCAAATACCAACAACAAAATACCAATTGTATCTCTTAACAAATCCGATATATGAAGCCATATTGAACAACCAATACCATCTCAAGAGCTAAACCATGGCTCACAAAACACACCTCAAACAAGATGTGCCATATCTCTCATAAATATACTACATCCATGCATTAAATATTATGCCAATATAACCAAATATGAACCAATACTAAACTCCAGTAGATCTTCCACAGATCAACTCTACAGGAAGCCTTAAACTTCCAAGAGGGCATCCAACAGATTTACAACCCAAACCCTCAACTAGATTCATAGATTCAACACTGCACATATGAAAACCATACCTTTTTCTTCTTGTAGTTGTGGTTGTATTACGGATCTATTTTTGTAGCCATGATATTGTTGCCGTGATTTTTTTCCCGCGATATAGTTGTTGCGATTCTTCTATCACGATTCTACTATCGTGATTCTGTTGTTGTGGTTCTGCTTCCGCAATTCTACAGCCACATTTTTTATGTCATGATTATGTTGCCGTGGTTCTGCTACAGCAGTTCTTCTTCCATGAATTTGTTGTCGCGAATTTTATCTATCAATAATACCTTCCCGAATAACCTTTCAAAAATGTATATTCAATTATGTTCAAAAATGATTTTCATAAGAGAACTTTTCTCTCTTATTTATACACTCTAAGCATCTTTCTCTAGGGGTTATCTTCTAACCAACTTCCTTATTTTAGGGATAACCCACTTCTAACCACTTTGTCCACTTACAACCACTTTATCCAGAAATAGTAATCTCACCACTTCTAGTTGCAACTATTTTTTTTTTAATTATTTTCTTTTTTCAACAACTTAACCCATGATGAACTCCTAATTGCAACCACTTTGACTAGTAAACTTCTTCTAGGAGATTCTAGAATAAATTGACTTCTTTGACCTTCTAGGGGCTTCTAGATAACTCATGAGGGTTCTCCAACTTAAATAAGTCATGTTTCCTCAACAATGAGGAACTATGTGACATACCATGTAACACCTCGGGTTTTGAACCCCCATTTTAAATAATGTATTGTTACAATGCTGAGAGGCCAGAGTGCCCAAACAATTATTAAAAGGCCAATGTGCCCAAGAACTATAATGTGTTGATCATTATTAATAATAAACATATTGTTGGCTGCTAGACGGACAAGGACAAGAGTTATAGGGGGCTATGATTCCACAAGAGAGGGGGCTTGAGGTGATGAATGTTTATTTCCTATTTTAATTACCCTTTTGTCTAAGGGAGGGGGGTCAGTTACATGAGCTTATTGGGGGATACCAAGAGGTTCTTGATCCCCCATGAAATACTTAAACCCACTCTTGGACTGTTGGGGGGTTGGTTGATTGCTCGTCTGCTCATTTGCTCGTTCACTCTTTCATTCTCTTATTCGCTCATCCACTTGATCACTGGTTCATGCATTCATTCACTTGCTCACTTGTTCATTCATATTTTCCTTACCTATCACTCATTGATCCATCCTCATCCACATCTTGGCTTGGGAAAGGGAAACAAACTGTCGAATATTAACCACGGTATTTTTGGTTGTAGTGGTCGCTGGTGTAATCCAGCCATGACTTGAGGCCTGCATGTCTGAGATGCATTGGCCTGTGCCCATATTTGTTCACAGTTATGAGTCTTGAGAGTCCCAACATTGAGATTCCAGACCAATTACGTTGGAGTCCTGGAAGGAGAAGGACTGCCCGAGGGACTGCGTGGCAGAGAAGGGTGGAGGTCCATTCTCTTGGGTGGTGCAAGCTACATAGAAGAGAGTTGGGTACTTGGATTGTTGTGAGTGTTGAGAAATCCTATGAGAGTTTGAGTGCTGACTAGTTTGGGAATCCAAGTAACACTCTGGAACCATCCTTGTGGATTCATAGCCCTGGATCGAGGGTGAAACTGTTGTTAATATTTGGAGTAGTAGCGTCTACGGTTGGGTGGAACGTCCTTGGTTTACAGCCAATTGGTGTCATCTTTTATAAAGATAAGTGCTCTCTGTTATGGCATTATTTACTTGTATACGAATGTATTCTGTTGTGTATTTATTTATCGTCTAATTGAATCTTTAGAATATGCATACTTGTTGGTTATTTTTGTGGATGTCGTTAGATCTTTTCTTTTATGTGTCCTTATTAATTTTAAAAGGTATCAGTAAGAGAAAGAAGTCCAAGGGTGGGATTGAAGGTGGCATACCCCGGCCTGTGGGTGGCCGGGGTGTGTTACATGCCACATATCACCAGAAATGGCATGACATGTGTTAGGCAGAAATATTGTCATTTAATTCTGTTGTAGTATTTGCCCAACCATTTAATTTTTCAATCCGAGGTTCGTAGGCTTACAAAGCACACACACTATACATGCAGGACTGAAGTAGAAGTAATCTAATCTAAATTGATGAAATGAAACTAATCTAGGAAAGTAGGAAATTGCATAAAGGAAAAGCAATACAACATGTGAAGAGTTAACGACAAATAACATATGTGAGCTCATACAATAAAGCTATCTTGAATTACATAACAATAATCAAATAATAATCATGAAAGCATAACAATGAAAGAATATGAATCAAAACTAAGAATCCCTTTCTCTTTTGAATCCTAATGACTACTCTGATTCTAATTACATCCTAATTGAATTCTCATGAAGAGAGAGCACTCTCTTTTATACATGAGAGCCTTGAAGATAAGATAACCATCTCATTATTACATATCCACTATTCTCTCAACCTATTTTCCATTATTACAAAATATAATCCCTTTAAATCCTCACACATATCTCTCATATATCTTAGATAAGATATTCCAACCAAATCTCCATGATCTTCTCCTTTGGAATGGTCTTGAATTATCTTCTCAAATATTGAGATGGTGGAGGAAGTATTCGAGAAGTCCTTTGAATTAATCTTTCACATATTCCTACACATTACAAAGCTCACACATATTTGAGATATATATAAAAACATGTTGACTTTCTAACATTTAATCACAAATTCCTTTTAAATACTAAAATGAATAAAGTGGAGAACAATAAGGTGAAACCCAAGTATATTTATGGAAATGATATTGTGAAAGGTTAATGGGGCGATGAAATGTGAAGAAGGGTGAAGGGAAAGGTGGATGAGAATAGGACATTTCTAAGCCCCAACATACCCCCCAACTTAACTTGCTGCATGTCCTCATGCAACCATGCATGGATCTTCTCAAGAAATTTTGGCATCTAAATGTTGGCTTTGAGTGATGATAATAAATGTTTCCCAGGATGGGATTTATATGAGTAACAACTGACATTTTCTTATGGTTGGTTCTTGTGTGACAACCATGAATATAAAGAATGTTGGTTCTTGTGTTAACAACATTCATTTCGTTATTTGTTCTCTTGTTGTTATGATAATAATTTGCCCATATTTTTACTGGAAAATGTATGCTATCAATGTGCATAAGGAAAACATCATTGAGTATAAGAAAGCCCTTTTTTGTTTTTGTATATGTGTGAATCATGCCAATATGTATATCAGTGCTTATGAAGTAAAGTGCAACAAAGTATCATTGGAAAAGAAATGTTCATAACTGGTAAATGAGATGAAAAAATGGAATGATGGTCGTGGAAAAATGGAGTGATGATAGTGAATAAGTTCTCCTACCCCCCAACTTAACTTGTTGCATGTCCTCATGCAACGTGTCATAAGTCGTAGACGTGAAAAGGAAAGGGAACTGAATCAAGGAATTTTCCAAATTATTCATTGCTAGCAGTTGAGGAATTACATGATTAAAGTTTAGAAAATAACATACCTCCACTTACCCAAAATGGTGATGAACTATGCAATAGGAATATAGCTGATGCGACTACTAGATCATGGAAGAGTTCACTGCTGCAGGATCATGCGGAAAGTGACTGCTGCTCGAGCGATGACTACTGTCTGTTGAATCAAAGAATGTGAAAACTATTGCTGAATGAATCATGGAAAAGAGAAAGTATGAAAGTGGAACTGAGTACTCTCAAATAGCGATAGTCATGTTGTTGCAACTGCTGATAGTGTCATGAAAAGTGTATAGTCTTCAGCCGTTGTGAAACCTAAAAGTACAATTCTAATCATGTGAATGAATGTGTCGATGTCGAGCATGAAAAGAAGTCATTGGATTACCGACCAATGATGAACGTCATTAACCAATGTGAGGCAACTCACCATTGATGTCAATGAGTGCCAAGGTACCTGAGTACATATTGAAAAGTGTGAATGAATGAGTTGATGTCGAACCACTTGCAAGATCTAACGATCAAGGGACATTTAGGTATTCCCATGATTGTCAGTGAGAGAAATTTCCATTAAGGCATGCAAGCCTCCAGGTACTAAAAAATGGACTCTAGTCTATATCCCAGATAAGGTGTTGAGTTCGATGGGGTAAGACTTGTTGAAAGGTGGGCCTTAAGGAATCCCACATCAGTCAATACGAGTTTGTAGAAAAATATTTGGTAGGACTATAATGTTGGGTATGTGTTATATTCTTTGCAAGAGTAGTAGTGTCTGATTGTTTGCGCCGGGCGCGCAGGGGGGTGCAGGGGGGTGGAGCCCCCCATGCAGGGGTTCGGGGGCAGTGCCCCAGAATTTTTTTTTCGCACTGGGACGACATATTTCTGGGACCACATGATATTTAGGTGGTTTTTTCGACACATGGTTTTTTGCCGATGGTTTTCTATTTCTAGTTAAGGAATTAGGGTTTTGGACTAATCCAGGTCATTGGGTTAGGGTTTTGGATGCCATTGGCTCCTATATGTATATTTTATTGTAAATAATGTAACACAATGTATGAATATAATATATGCTGGTTTTTCCCGGTTTGGGTTTCCAGGTGAAAAATCTTTGTGTAATGTTTGTATTTGCCATTGTATCTTTTCTATTCTTTTCTGAATATCAATTTGTAGTAGATATTGTACAAGGTTAGAATTTACATTTGGTATCAGAGCTTTATTGGCTTCAGTGGGATGCCTTTGTCGTCAAGGGTTTGGCTCGGGGCTGTGATAAGCCTTGTTACAGTGGGAGATCTACGGTATTGTTTTTCAGGTGAAAAGACATGGCAAGCAATTCAAATATGGAGATCGAGAAGTTTAATGGGAAAAGATTTGAGTTGTGGAAGCTCAAGATGGAAGATCTTTTGGTGGATAGAGATCAGTGGATCGCAGTAGATCCAGGTACTGCACCTATAGGAACTTTTGCAGATGACTGGAAAAAGACGGATCAGAAGGCAAAGAGCACAATTCGACTGTGTCTCTCCAATTCAGTATTAATGAATGTGTCAGAGAAAGCTACAACCAAGGATTTATGGGAAAAGTTGGGGAATTTGTATTCGTCTAAGTCCCTGGTAAATAAACTATTCCTGAGAAAGAAGTTGTATAACTTGAGGATGAGAGATGGAGACTCGGTGGCAGAGCATTTGAATGCCTTCAATACTGTGGTAAGTCAGTTAG